>JADLZL010005203.1:0-66951 GCA_015844335.1 Chrysopogon serrulatus
TAGATATTGATGTTTTTTCTATAAAGTTAATCAAAGTTAAAAAATAATTGGCACGCATTTTAGGAGTTGCGGTTTTCGGAGATAGAAGTAGTATATTATTCAGGATGCGTATCAACCTACTAATGCACCAAGTTTTCTTTCCTACAGCCACATACAAAAAACGTCCCCGCTGAGAAGTACCCCCTTCATCCACCCATAAAATTGTACCCAGGAAACCAACACAATTAAAATAGACGGCCCGCATTTAATTTTATACATTCTCTCCCCTCCCGGCGAGACGCCTTGGTGGCCGCGATCCTTGAGGTGCCCGGGGAGGTGGTGGCCAAATCTTCGCATAATATGCTCTATGCTTCTATCGCTGGTGGGGCTCGGCGCCGGGGGACGCCAATCACGTTGTTTCGATTCCTGCGCTGGCTCGTGTCGCGGCGTGGCGTGGGCACCGCCGCACCGGCGAGGACGCTTGGGCCGGGCGGGACTGATCCATCGGATGGTGCACTAACGATGACGGTGTATTCCTAGGCTGCACCTAGTGTAACATTCCAAATGTTAATCAAGTGCATTGCATATGCATTAATGCATAAGCATCATTTTGCATTTAAATCACAACCATGAGCAATTGCAAGTTCCATGTGTGCTGCCTATATGTTTGTGTAACAATCTCAAAAGTTGCTTAAAAATGTTTAGGATTATGTTTGAGATAGGGGTTGTACACAACTTTTTGTTTAAATAGGCTCACATGTGATGGTAATGACAATTATGCTTGTTATCAAGTTGCTAAGTAGCTTAATATGTAACTATATGTTCTTTTCAGTTTTTGGTTATAAGCCCTAAATGAAAGTTGGAGTACAAAATATATGCAACAACTTTTATTTAAGACTCTAGAGCTGAATCCCATCCTAAGCTGTTCAAACAGTGGCTTTATTACGGGGGACGATTACGCTTAATCTTGGATAGATTAATTCGGTTTACATCCACGGTGGGTACCGAAAGCAGGATTAAGGTTAATATCATCATCGGGGTATTTAAAAATAAAAGTTTTGGTCTTGAAAAGTTTAATTAGAAACAAAACTAGTTTTATTTAAGATTTTGGATTTCAAAACTTCACCAGTGTCAAACCTCCAATTAAGCCCGTATAAGGACTATCAGGTGGCTATGCTAACTCGGGGGGGGTTTCATATATTGCATGTGTGTGAACCAATACCTCTACATTTCAGGTAAGAAGGTAAGTATGAATGGTTATCTTGTCACCCCGATGACCGAAGGGTGGTGGTGACCTCATATGGAAGTATATGCACATGCATATATGAAAGTATGCAAGTATAAACTGCTTTTTTAAATTATGTAACGACGCACCTACGCCGAGGTAAGAGTGAGTTGCGAGAGCATGATCGGACAACCGCCGGTCTAGGGGAGTGCTAGTGTGGTTACCGGAATATTTACATGTTACACACATGTTCATATGAAGGTACTTAATTGTGGGATGTGATGATGATTCGGGTAGTTTAGTGCTACATGTATGTATACGGGGGGTATGCATATGTGGGGGAGCATTTAAAGTTACCGCTTTCATTGTGTGGATATACATGTCATACGGGATTAGGGCTGAAATGAATTTTTGCGGGTATGCTAACTACTTAAAACGTGTAGAAAATCGTTAGGTACGATTTGATGAGAGCACGTAGGATTGCCACCGTTTAGTATCGATTAGAAATCCATTCTTTTCTAAATCTTGTGAGGACAATTAGAATCATGTATGCATCATAATCATTCATTTGCTCATCTTATTGCATTAATATTCTTTCCCCCTTATAATTTTAATATGAAGTGAAGTGCTCATTTTATTATCCATGATAACAGAAAATGGAGCCACTGCCATATACTGAGGAAGGTACTCTGTTGGAGTGTTTTGGGACACCTAGTTTGCTTTGAAAAGTGTTGGAAAACTTTGGGTATATTACACCACCAGTCTACCGTTGGAGGCATACCCGAGTTTATGGTACTCTAGGGTGTACCTTACTTCTTCATATTCCAGCTCTTGGTGTCACTTCATCCTGGCATGAAATGAGAGTTGAAAAAGAGGGATTAAATGAGTGGGAAGCTGGGCAAGTGGCTGCTTTTGACATACTCCAGAAAATATGTCAGGAGCATATCGAAGAAATAGGAACCACTCCTATGTGTCTGTTTCCACCTATAGATCCTACTAATGAGAGTTGGTGCCAACGAGGGACTGCCTTAACCGATACAAGCTTGCCAAACCATAACCCTACCCTCACTATCACTGCTATTGCAAACTTAGCCATCACCCAAGCTTATAAAGCCAGAGAAGCCTCCCATGATTATTGGCGTCAAAGGTATAACCTTTGTAATATAGATTTGAAGGTGACCGAAAACTTGTGGGAGTCGACCAAAAACACCACCAATGTAGTGATGGACTATGCCATCCAAAGATGAATTAAATATGAATCACCAATATACCATGCCGTGGAATGAGACTATCCATTTAGAGCAACAAAGAGCTGTAATTTGAAGCGCATGCAAATGAAGCGGAAGCAACTAAAAAAAATCTTGCTGTCCAAGAGCTTGCCGAGGCTACCGAGAATTTTGAATTTGCTTTGAGCATAATTTACTAGAGCAAGTAGATGAAGCAAATGCAACCATTGCTAACCTCCAAGAGCAACTCAATGCGTTGCAAGTTCTTGGGACCACCAAGTGAATGAACCAGGAGAAGTACTAAATGAGTTTGAAGAAGATGAGATGGACTTTGAAGAAGAACACGAAATAGAGTTTGATGAGCGATCGAAACTAGTCTAGATAATGACTATCCGATAGACTTTGATGATGAGTACTAGAGAAGGACTTTTCTATGATGTTTGTAAAATAGAATAATCCTAGAGTTGACTCATAACTGAGATCTTAATCTAGTAGATGAATTTTTCCCTCATGTAATATATGATGTGTAACAGTTGTAACTTCGAATGTAATATATGCGGGGCTTGAAATAAGTGATGTTTAAAATATGGGTATATGAGAAATAAGAGTGTATAATTATGATGGTGTAGTGTGAAAATTTTTATTATGCCTCTGTTTGTTGTATGAATTTTTTATTCCTTTCAACATTTCGGTGTTGCATAATAATTGCTTTCACATTTTACCGGTACCATCATTAATTATACTCGAATATAAATGCAGATGCCAAACACTGCGTCCAATGGTTCGGAAGGGGGAATGATGGATCCTCGGACCTCCCAAATCCACCCACGCCGGCGACGTGCTTTGGCTCGCTTGTTGGGCGGACAAGCGAATATGGAAGCTGCCCTTGAGCGAATTGCCCGAATACCACACCCCGGGGCGCCAACAGAACCGTGACCATGGTCCAAATGCATCTGTCACCTACAAGGAGTTTTTTCGGCACAAATCCACCAGGTATTCACCCAATCGAAGAACCGTTATAAAGGCGGATGAGTGGCTCAATACTATTGAGCTGAAATTCCGTCTTCTTCCCCAAATCACCGATAGCCGGAAGGCCGAGTTTGCGGCAAAGGCAATTGCATGGAGCCACCGGGGTTTGGTGGACAAACTATCGACCACTTTACCCGAGACTGCACAACCCACGTGGGGGCGGAATTTAAAGAAGCTTTCCAGTAAATCCCATATCCCCGAAGGCATCATGAGGATTAAAATGAAGGAATTTCAAAAAGCTTACTCGGAACGAAAAGCAGAATCGAGTATTCACATGCCTTTAATCACTTGTCTAAATATGCCCCAATGCATGTGGATACACCCTAGAAGCGCATGGATTGTTTCATGCAAGGCCTATCCCTGAAGCTCCAGGATGATCTAGCTCTCAATAAGTGCACCACTTATGAAGATCTAGTTAGTGATGCCATTACTCGAGAAAATGCTCATCGTCTGTATAAGGAAGATAAGAAGCGCAAGAAGCCTTCTTCTAGTGTTCCATCCCAGCCACCACGTCGGACTCAGTGGACACAAAAGTCTCAGTACCGTCCACCGTACAAGCAGTTCAAGGCACCTCAGAAGCAGAAGGGACAGCAAAATGCTTCACGTCCGCAGTCTCAATCTGGGAATGCACCCCGAAGCATTCAGGGTGGTTACAAAGCCCCATGTTTCAATTACGGGCAAATTGGACATTATGCCCGGGAGTGTCCTCAGCCCAAGCAAAAGAATAATTTCCAGGGGTATAAAAAGCAAGCTTCTGGAGCACGTGTTGGACGTGTTCACTATACCACTGCCGAAGAAATTCCGGAGGGTGAACCAGTGGCTGCGGGTATGTTTTCTGTAAACCAAATTCCTGCTTTTGTCCTGTTTGATTCGGGATCATCACATTCATTCATAAGTCAAGATTTTGCATACAAGCACCAATTTCAAGTTAGTACGGTGAAGAGTAAATTCGTAATCAACTCAGTTGGAGCTGAGACATCTAGCAACCGTATAGTTTGGGATGCACAGGTTGAGATTAGAGGGAGAAAATTTTTGACACATTTGATCGTACTGCCAGATTTGAGCTTAGATGTGATTCTAGGCATGAATTGGATGAAAGAACACGGGGTAAATATGGATATACCCAATAGGATTCTCAAGCTAAATCTACCAGATGGCAATGGTACTTTTTATGTGTCACCTTCCGTAGATCCTAACTTCCAAAATTCCTCCTTTGCTACCCAAACCACAAAACTAGAAGATATCCCTATAGTATGTGAGTTTCCGGATGTATTTCCTGATGATTTGCCGGGTTTGCCACCGGAAAGAGATATTCAGTTTGCCATTGATCTTATACCTGGCACTGCTCCTATTTCTAGAAGGCCCTATAGAATGCCACCAGACGAGTTGGTGGAATTAAAGAAACAAATACAAGAGTTGTTGATGAAGAAATTTATTAGACCAAGTACATCTCCGTGGGGATGCCCTGCCTTGTTTGTGAAGAAAAAGGATGACACTTTGCGTATGTGTGTTGATTATCGACCACTGAACGCAGTGACCATCAAAAATAAATATCCCTTGCCTCATATTGATATCCTCTTTGACCAGTTGAGTAGGGCCAAGGTCTTCTCAAAAATTGATTTAAGATCAGGCTATCACCAAATTAGGATCCGGCCAGAGGATATTCCTAAAACAGCCTTCATAACCTGTTATGGCCTTTTTTGAATACTTGGTAATGTCCTTTGGTCTTACCAATGCACCTGCCCATTTTATGTACTTGATGAACTCGGTCTTTATGCCGGAGTTGGACAAGTTTGTGGTGGTATTCATTGATGACATATTGGTATATTCTCGAAAACAATGAAGATCATCTTTGAGCATTTAAGAATAGTTCGACCGGACTCGAGAGAACACAAGTTGTATGCCAAGTTTAGTAAGTGTGAATTCTAGCTCCGTGAGGTCAAATTTTTTTAGGGCATGTATTATCTGAGGATGGTATATCAGTAAATCCGGAAAAAGTTCAGGAAGTGTTAGATTGGAAAGCACCAACTAATGTTGGAGAAATCCGGAGTTTCCTAGGGTTAGCCGGGTATTATCGCCGGTTTATCCCAGATTTTTCCAAGATCGTTCAACCCATGACCCCGGTTATTACAAAAAAATGAGAAGTTTCGTGGACACCGGAGTGTGAAGCGGCTTTACGCACCTTGCGGAAGTTGCTAACCCGCCCCCGTGTTAGCACAACCGACATAACAAAACCTTTCGATGTTTATTGCGATGCTTCGGGCATTGGTCTCGGCTATGTCCTAATGCAGGAAGGTCGAAGTCATTGCCTATGCCTCGCGACAACTTCGAAAGCATGAGGTCAATTATCCTACTCATGATTTAGAACCGGGCTGCAGATAGTACATGCTTTGAGAATTTGGAGGCATTATTTGTTAGGAAAACTATGTCATATCTACACGGATCATAAGAGCCTTAAGTATATTTTCACTCAACCGTAATTAAACATGAGACAAAGAAGGTGGTTGGAATTGATTAAAGATTATAATTTGGAAGTGCATTATCACCCGTGCAAGGCTAATGTAGTAGCCGATGCTCTTAGTAGAAAGGCCCATTGCAACTATACGGAGTTATTCCCCCGAAGAAAGCTTTAATCTCTTGCATCCAAAGCAGTTGCTTCACAATATTGTTGTTAGTTGCAATTTGGAAAGCCAGATTATTGAAGGTCAACAGATCGATCCTGGTATTTTTTCATATCAAGTTTAAAAATACAAGAGAAAGAAACCAGGCATTTCGAGTGGATGAAAAGGGAGTGCTATGGTTTGATGATCGCTTGGTAGTTCCTAAAGATGAAAAATTAAAAGAACAGATCTTGTCCGAAGCCCATTCCTCAAATCTATGTATCCATCCTGGTAGTAGCAAAATGTACCAAGATTTGAAGCCTAAATATTGGTGGACTAAAATGAAGAAAGAAATAGCAAGATATGTTGCTCATTGTGATGTATGTGGGAGAGTGAAAGCAGATCATTTGCGACTGGCCGGCCAACTCCAATCCTTATCTATTCCCTCGAATGGAAATGGGAAGAAATCGGTATGGATTTTATAACTGGACTTCCTAGAACCCAAAAGGGACAAAATTGTATATGGGTAATTGTGGATCGTCTTACCAAGACGGCACACTTTTTACCTGTCAAATTTGGATATAGTGCAGAACAATATGCGGATTTATACATTGCCCAAATTTTGCGATTACATGGTGTTCCAAAGACTATCATATCTGATAGAGGGTCACAATTTATGGCACGTTTTTTGGGAACATCTCCATGCATACCTTGGCACCAAACTGATTAGAAGTTCTCGCTTATCATCCTCGGACCTCTGGTCAAGTTGAAAGAGTGAATCAAATTTTGGAAGATATGTTGAGAGCCTGTGTACTTTCGGCTTCGGGATCTTGGGATGAATGGTTGCCGCTAGCGGAATTTTCATATAATAAACAGCTATCAAGAAAGCATCAAGATGGCACCATTTGAAGCACTTTATGGTAGAAAGTGTAGGACTCCCTTGAACCGGGTAGAACCCGGGGAGAGGAGGTACTACGGTATTGATTTTATAAAGCAAGCTGAGGAACAAGTCCAAAAGATTCAACATCTTAGAGCCGCTCAGTCTCGTCAGAAAAGTTATGCTGACAAAAGACGTAGGCCAATAACTTTTAATGTTGGTGACTATGTCTATTTAAAGGTTTCACCCTACAAGAGTGAACATCGATTTGGTATACAAGGGAAATTAGCTCGCTATGTGGGACCATTCAATTTTAGCTCGCAAAGGAGAAGTGGCATATGCTTTGCAACTCCCGCCGCACATGAGTGCAATATTTAATGTCTTCCATGTTTCTCAATTAAAAAGAAGCCCGAGAGCACCAATGGAAGAGGTCAACTTGGATGACATTAAATTAGCATCGATCTTACCTATAAAGAAGAACCAACAAGAGTGTTGGAAGAAACCGAAAGAGTGACTCAAGTAAGATTATAAAGTTTTATAGGGTTTTGTGGAGCAACCACACCGAGGATGATGCCACGTGGGAGCGAGAGGATTTTCTTCGTACCAATTACCCAACTTTTTATGAACAATGGTAGGTCCTACGAAATCTCGGGACGAGATTTTTGTTAAGGGGGAGGAGCTGTAACATTCCAAATGTTAATCAAGTGCATTGCATATGCATTAATGCATAAGCATCATTTTGCATTTAAATCACAACCATGAGCAATTGCAAGTTCCATGTGTGCTGCCTATATGTTTGTGTAACAATCTCAAAAGTTGCTTAAAAATGTTTAGGATTATGTTTGAGATAGGGGTTGTACACAACTTTTTGTTTAAATAGGCTCACATGTGATGGTAATGACAATTATGCTTGTTATCAAGTTGCTAAGTAGCTTAATATGTAACTATATGTTCTTTTCAGTTTTTGGTTATAAGCCCTAAATGAAAGTTGGAGTACAAAATATATGCAACAACTTTTATTTAAGACTCTAGAGCTGAATTGTAACACCTCAGTGTTAAGCATTGCATTAGGCTTTGATTAATTAACCCTAATCATCAATGAGCATGGCATAAGCATCATCAAGCATTTAACCCTAAATGCATTGTCATTTCATGTGTTGCATTTGTTGTTAAATTAATTACTTGCTTGATTGTTAATTAGTGCATTTAATCTTTATTGCAAATGCTTAATCAAGTTTGGATCCATGTGCCCAAGCATTTTAAAATGATTTAACAAAATTATTGCAAAAAAGATTTGGTGCATTTTGGAGCAAAAGAAAAATGATTGGAAATTCCCTTTTTATGCCCTAAGTTCAAAATGAATTTGTGGTTTAAAATTTAGTTGGAATTTTGACCTGAGCCTTAAATGAAAGTTGTTCAGTTTGAAATTCTCTACAACTTTTGTTTTGGGCACAATTCTTGAAAACGAATTTAAATTTGTCAAAAGGGAGCCTTTTGATTCAGTTTTAAATTTCAAAAAAAAAAAAAAAAGGCCACCGCAACCCGGCCGGCCGTTTTCGGCCCAGCTCGGCCCAGTGGCCCGCTCCCGCTCCCGCCCTCGCGCGCGAACGCGCCAGCCGGCCGAGCGTGGCCGACCGGACGCAACATAGCCGCTGACGCCTTCGCGCCGCCCGCGTCGGCACGTCCGCGGCGTGGCGACTGAGCGCCGGCGAGTGGGACCCGCGAGCCGGCCTTCACCCCCGAAATGGGGAACGCACCCCGCTCCACACTCGCTCACTCTCTGCCTCGCCCTTCCGCTCGCTCTTTTCTCGCTCTGTCTCCAGCGGCAGCAGCCAGACCGCCGCCCGCGACGCTTCGCCCGTCGCCGCGCGTGTTCCGCCACCATTAAGCCACCACCGTCCGCGCCTCGGCCGTAATCGAACCGCCTCACTCCGCTCCACTTCCTTGCGCCGCTAACCGCCCGACGAGACGCCGTGGTAGGGCCAATTTTAGGCCGCCTCCTTTCCCGCCGTGGCGGCCGAGGCTCGCCGGAGTAGAAGCTCGCCGCGGCCGCCCGGCCCTCTTCCTTTTCTCCCTCAACGCCGTCGCTTTCTCCTGTGCCCGTAAAGGTCGCTCATGGTGTAGGTCGAATCGGTTGATCCGCTTAGGGCTCGGGTTCGCCGGAGCGACACCGAGCCGCGCCGTGCTCGTCGCCGCCCGTGACATGCACGCTCCGCCGCCGTTCATGTTCAAATCCGGGACCTTTTCGCGCGTAGTTGTGTTGCTAGGGTTTCGTTGTGGCTCACGGGAGCTTGCTCTTGCCTCGCCGTGCCTTGTCGTGGCGGAGGCGGTGAGGGCGCCGCCGTCTGGCGCCGCTGTCCGCCGCCTCGCCTAGCCGCCCGTTGCTAGAGCTCGTCACCGTCGAAACTAATACCCTCACGAGTGCGCCTTGGCCGCGAGGAACACGTCGGTGCCCCTGGCGCCATGGGAGACCCCGCCGTCGGCGAGCAACGCCGGGGGAGCACCGCCCTGCCTCGGTGCTGACTGGTGGACCCGTGGACCGGCGGGTCCCGGCCGCCAGTGAGACGTGGTCCACTAGACCAGGTCCACGTAGGGTTAGGGTTTCGGGTTTAAAAGATAAAATGATTTTAAATATGTTTAAATGGTTTAAAATTCATAGCTGGTGCAAATGGAGTCCAAATCTGATGAAACTTGTTTTGTTAGGCTTCTACTGAGTAGATCTACCTAGGAAAAATATGTGATGCAATTTTTGTGGTACTTTTTTACTGTGTAGTTTTATTTAATTGTTTAAAAGGCTAAAAAACTGAGTAAATGCATAGTAAACAAAATATAGCTCCGAAAAATATGGTTCTTGCTTTGTTAGACTCTGTGTGTGATGTAGTTTCTGGAAAAAATATGTATCATGCAGTTACTGTACAAAAATATTGGAATATGATTTAAATGCATTTTAGGGCTGATTCTTAAATGATTTTTAGTAAATAAATTATGAGGAATTATGCCTTGATAATTTTTGATGACTGCTCTTGTGCTAAGAAGTTCTAGATAAAAATATGAAATCTATTGTTTGACACTTTTCACAGTACAAAGTTATTAAATGGGCATTTCTGGCCTGCTGCTTTATCTTTTTTGTGTAGGCTGTTGTACTGGATGAAATGTGATGAAAATTTTACCATGGCTCTGTTATAGCATGATGTAACTCCTGTAATTTTTATAGATTTTTTCTGAACTATTTAGACAGAGGTCACAGTTCAAGCCTAATTACTCACATGAAATGATAAGTACTTGGAATTAAATGATTTAAGAAGTTCTATATTACTTCTTGTGCACTTTCAATCAGGTTATGCTTGCTGGTCCTGTTATGCAGCACCATAACTGAAATGTGATGGTTGGCTATGAATAGTAGTACTTCTCTTTATTCATGTGATGTGTGTATGTGTGTGTGTGCCTACACACCACTCTTCTTTATGCACTTCTCTAAGTGTTTAGAGAAGAGGTATGCACATACTCAAATAAAATGAGTTAAGTTGTTAGTAGAGAGGAGATATGCACCTACTACGTCAAATGATCTGTTAACCATCTTCATTCATGAGCATCATACGTGTATGCATTCACTGTACTTATACATGTGCATCGCATCATACAGGTTCGCAGGAGGAGCCCCAGCAGGAGGTTCCACAAGAAGGAGAGGAGGTCGAAGCAGAGGATCTACCGGAGTGTCCCAATCACGGGGCTAGTGACTTCGTTCGAGGCAAGCACCGGAGCATTTCCTTACCTATGCTTTCTAACAGTCTAATTATGATATATGCTTGTTGCATTAGGTATAGGAGTTGTGTGACACCGTTGATGCATTATATCCTTGCTTTACCATTGATTATCCCACCTTGATATACCCTGCTAGTCTAGGGCGAGTATTATGCTTAGCTTGCTTAGACGGTAGAAGTCGGGTGATTTCCTGTCATCCGCGAGTATAGGTGGTTACTTGTGATTGATGAAAAGCTTATGTTGATATCATCTGGTTAATGGTTATGGTCGAGATAATTGGAGACCGGACGGAGTCTTGTGGGGTTGTTGGACCATAGTGAATCCGTATGTGTCGATTAAGGACCGTACCGTTGATGTACCCCAAGTCATGTTGAACGATGCCTCATACTTAGGCGGGCCGGATAAGCACTTTCGACCGCGAAGCCTAACACTATCCCGGGCGGTTCTCGATCCGTTTGCACCGTATTGGAGATGGATGGGGGACCACAGGCGCGCGAAGAGTAAGTCCGAGGTCCAAAGATGGTCGGGCTAAGGCAGTCGGGCGGTCCCCCGGGTACGGTGGTTCTATGCGAGTCCGCGCACTTGTTTTTTCCCGGATACGTGCCACGGTGATCACGTAGCTCACTTCGCGCGTGAGTGTGGTTTGTATGAGGAATACCCCCTGAGCTCAGTAGTAATCGATTCGAATCGCCATCGTTCCTGGACAGTGAACACTTGACTTGAGCTGCACCATCGTAGTAATGATTATGGAATGTGGTTAATGATGGTGAGGGGTTAAGCTAATGTTTATGATTATGGTTACTACTTGCTTGCTTAATCATGATTAATATACTATAATGATGCATAGTACAGGTGCTTACCTAGCATAAATAGGAATGATTAAGCTGAGCAATCACTTTTAATGTTACTACCACTTTTCCGCCAAAAAGAGTCAAGCTATCCCCTGATAAAGCCTGTCATACTCCTTGGAGTCTTTTATTTTGAGTCAGTCGGGTAAGTCTAGCTGAGTACCTTCTCGTACTCAGGGTTTTTCCCGCTTGTTGTTTGTGCAGATGGCCATACCTACCACGGGTATTGTGAGACCTGCTTTTATCCAGTGGATTAAAGTACCAAGGGCATGGTCGTTCTTAATATTCTCCCCACTTGCTTTTGTGGATTGGCTATCGAGCTGGCACTGTATTAAACCTAAGTTTGTGTGTGTGGGTTGAGCTTTTAAAACTATCTTGTTTCCGCTACTTGGATTTGAAGAACTTGGTTTGTAATAACTTTATTTCCGCACTCTGATGTTGTTGGACTATTTGTGAAATGTTGTAACATACGAATGGTGACGCTAAACCCATACGATCTTGGTTGATGATGCTTGGTTTGAAATCCTTCGAGATTTCTAGACTACCGGGTTTATAACGGCTTAAGTGTGACAATTGCTTGCTTAGCGAGTGATTTTTCACTTATGTTTTTGTTGACACCTGTTAGCGTCAACTTTTACTAGGGCTTTTTACCCGATGGACAACAAGATAACACACTAGTCTAGGGCTTTATCCGACAAATTCCACGAGTTTTGCATATTACGTAATTTCGGGGTGATTTCTAGAAAAGCTGAAAAAGAGGGATTCTAACGCAAAATAACCACGAAACTTATCCGCCCACGAAGGACATCACGGGAAGACTCAAGAAGACTCCAGAAGACACCGGAAGGGAGCGAGGGGGCGAGAGGCCGCCAGGTGGGGGGCCGGCCCCACCATGGCGCCGGGCGGCCCCTCGTTAGGGTTTGGCTCCCCCCTTCGGAATGTTCCTCCACCGCCTCCAAGGATGCATCTCGGCCCTACGTTACGTCGGTTTGATCTGCGGCGCCGCGCGCATCCCACCGGACTATAAATATGAGGGTAGACCTCCCCTGGAAAGAGCCAATTCATTATTTATCAAGGTCTCAAGCCATCAAGCATCAAGAGCCTTCAAGTTCATCAAGAGCCTTCTAGTTCATAGGATTAGCTAGCTAGATTAGAAGTAGAGGAGATCTAGTTCATCATCGGATCTGGAGCCCCCGGGCGCCCCGGTTTGGAGCGCGAGAGTTCGGTAATAGATCTAGTTCTTAATTACTTTATTGTATTCATTATTCAGATTAGGGAGACTTTACTCTAAATATATTCATATGTTCTTAATTGCAATAGTCATTGTCTACTTTGATTATATGTCTAGTTTAGTTACTTCGATCTTATTGAATTCATGTAATTGCTCGTATAGCGTTTATCCATATGTACAATGGGTAGATGATAGGCGATATGTAGGCGTGGTGTCTAGATGTCTTGTTTATCTGGTGAGTGCACCCCCCGATATGCCGGGGACGTGTGGTAGTCTGCGTAGGTGACAGCCTACGTTAGTTCCTCCGTAGTCCACCCCCCGTATGTAGGACTAGCATGGGCACGGTCGCGAAGGAGGTGACTTAGGTCTTAATACCCTCATTAGTTGATGTCTCTTTACATGCAATGATGATTTAGGGTTGATTTAGCAATGATTACTAGATGTAGTTGCACTAATTAGAGTTATTCAATTGACGTAGTTATAGACCTATCTCCGTAGTTTATCCAATGGCTAGCTATGATTATGACTAGTAAGATGCTCGATGATTATCTTTAATTATGATATTTGATGATTATGCTATCACCCGCATTTATCTTTATTTATCTTGTGACCTCTGCTTTTGTTATAAGTAGAGTATACGACTTAGGTAGTATCGTTTATCATGTCCACATAGTTTCACATCAATATGACAATAATAGTTTATTACATAGCTTTCCCCAGGAGGTATAATTATAAATCGACAACCTAGAGACTTCCCTAGGTAAAATGCTACAACGGTATAATTATCCGTCCGCTTGCAGAACCCATTAGTTTACATTTATATCTTATTCATATATTTTATCTGCCTAGTCACAATAGTACAATATAAATCTATGTTAATTTTCTAGCAATATAATTGGGGATGACAACCTACTTCATGTTTAGGAATGTTAGTAATTCAAGAGTGACTAGTTGCTAATGACAAGTAATTATATACCAACCATTTTGGGGTCATTGCTAGGAGTAGGGTTTATCTCTGCTTTTTAGTAGTGACGTTAGAAATACCAACAAGCATTTTTTGGCGCCGTTGCCGGGGAAGGCACAATAAATTTAGAACATATTGATGACCTATATACACATGGATAAAGTCATATTACCAATCGATCTCTAAATCTATCAGGTACACCCTTCGTTGTTATCATTTTCTTATCTTATGCGGGGTGATGAATGAATGGTTTTTCTCTTTCAAAGAACTTTTACCGACGATCCGGAGAAACTCCTTAGAAGGAAAAGGCTTGCAGAAATAAGGGAGAAATTCGAGTCACCATCAAGAACACCCTTTGCTGCTCAAGCTAACTCTTCGGAGGAGCCAGCTCCAACACTGGAAGAAGAATTTGAAGAAGAAGTAAAAGAACAAGCAGAAGAGTATTTAGGTGAAAACCTAGCTCCTGTGTTTGAAGACATGGCTGAGAAGTCACTGCGAGAGTTCTCTCGCCCCAACAACAACAAACATCCATTTGGACCAGCAGTCAACACTGGGGAGAATGGATTCGAGCTCAAGCCCGCTCTCATCACCATGGTTCAAGCCAGCCAATTCGTGGAAAAGGACATGAAGATGCAAGTGCACACTTACAACACTTTCTAGAAATCTGCAGCACCTTCACTATCAGAGGAGTATCAAAAGATACTATCTTACTCCGTCTTTTCTCGTTCTCATTATTGGGGAAAGCCAAGCAGTGGTTCTACATCAACAAAGATAAGCACACTACATGGGACCTATGCTCGACTGCTTTTCTGGCAAAATTCTTTCCTACAGCCAAGACCAATGCTCTGCGTGGGAAGATTTCAAGTTTCCAACAACAACATGATGAATCATTCACTGAAGCATGAGAAAGATTCTAGAACTATATTGAAGACTGTCCTCATCATGGGATAGAGGAGTGGCTATTAATGCAGACTTTCTATCACGGGCTTATCTCTAGCACCCGTGAGTCTATTGATCTTTGCGGTGGGGAGCTTTCCCCTGTCACTAAAGCTCGCTGATGCTAAAGCACTTCTCGAGAAGATGGCCTCAAACTCAACATGCAATGAAGAACGTACTCAACCTCGCAAGAAGGGAGGAGGAATCCATCATCTCAAGGAAGCCGACATGGTCACTGCTAAGCTAGACCTCATCATGAAAAAGCTCGATATCGAGAAGAAGGAAGTCATGCACGCCAATGATTCCCCATATGACATGTGAAGAATGTGGAGACTACGGGCACTCACCGTGTCGGTTGCCCCCTACACCGCAAGAGGATGTGAACTTCATCAACAATAACACCTACTATCGCCCTCAAAGCAAAATCAAGGGTGGAATCAACAACCTCGACAAGGTAATTACCAAGGTAACAACCAAGGTAACAACTTTAATAATTATAACCTTCCGCCCTTGAGAGAATTAGTTACTAGTCAATCCAAACTACTAGATCAAATGACTAGGAAGCTAACATCAAATGATAAAACTTTGGAAAACATACATGCTAGAATGGATACTTTTGCTTCTCGCCATAAAGAATCAAAGCATAGCTTTAATAAAATGTTAGAATCACAATTAGCTCGGTTAGGCTGCTGCTTTGTTCCTCCACTAGAGAAAGACAAGATTCCGGGCCAACCGTAAGATTTAGAAACCGCTAACCTTGTTGATATTCATAATGCAACCCAATATCATATTGAGCCTGCAGATGTACAGTGGATTGACCACTCTCTACCGAGAGAAGATGGGAGACCCCTGGAAGACCTGTTATTCCTATCTCCATAGGATGCCACAGTTTTCCGGAGGCTATCTGCGACTTCGGCGCAAGTGTCAACATCATGCCCATGGTAATTTATGAGAAAATATTAAATGATCCCCCTGTTGTACACAAACATGCGCTTGCGCCTTGCGAGATCAGTCCATTTGCTACCCCGAGGGAGTACTAGAAGAAGTTGTTATTAGAGTGGGGCGTCATATGTCCCGCTTGACTTTCGTGGTCATGGAGACAGAGTAGATGAGAAGGCACCCATCATTTTGGGCCGACCATTCCTATGCACAACAAAAGCCATCATCTATGCGGAGTTTGCCAAGATCGCCCCTGTCCATCAAAGACAAGAAGGAGAGATTCACATTCAAGAACCGCATCCCGAAAGCCCCCGCGGCCCGAAGCAATTTCAGCAACAAGAAGAGCAAGAACAAGCAACCAATGCCAAAGAAGAAGAACAATAGAAACAACAGAAGATGGAGGAGGACCAAGCATGCACCGAGGAGATGACTCAACTAATCACGCTCTCAACACAAAAAAACGATCACAGACTACCCAAGCCATTTCCAATCAAGAGGTGATCCGTGTGTCCCAATCATTGAATGCACTATCAAAGACACCACCACCTTTTCTCACACCGTCTGCGACCTTTGGATCGGCCGTAACGTAATGTCAAAGCGGGTATATGATGAATTATTTAATTTACCTTTATACCCAACATGTATTCGATTCATGGATGGCGGACCAATCACTAAGGTTCCCTGAAGGAATAGTCAAGGATGTCATGGTAAGAATTCAAGGACAATATATACCTGCAGATTTTCTAGTCCTTGATATGCGGGGGAGACGATGATTCCCCCGATCCTCTTGGGAAGACCGTTCCTCTACATCGCTAACGCCAACATCTACATTGGGTCCGGGACAAATCCACTTCAACCTACCCTACAGGAAGGTATGCATTTGTTGTAACACCCCTGGTGTTACGCGCTTAACCTCTTGCTAAACCGTCTCGTAAGCATTATGATTTTATGTTAATGCATGTGTTGAAGTGTGCGGATGATTTATGGTAACCTAGAAATGCCAATAAAATCGTTAAAGAAAAGTTAGTTTAATTGCCCTTTTATCTCACTTAAGGTTCAAGATCAATTTTTATTGAGTAAAATTAATATAGAACAAGTATGTGACACCTAAATAAAGATTAAAGTATGAACTTTGTAGGTTGCAATGCAACTTGTCTCACGGAAAAATAATTCCATTAACTAGCCTTTCCGGCAGCTCGGAAATTCAATTTGAATTAAGTTTCAGCTCAAGACTTAGCATTTTTTTCTTGAGTCCAGAAACAGCTGACAAAGCTATGTTGGCAAGTGATTTCTGCAAAATCTATCCAAGCAGAGATGTCATGCTATAGCCTGGTTAGTAGCCTAATGAACCCTCTTTAGATGGGTCAAGTTGGTTTGGGAGGTATCTAGTTGGTAAGTATCGAAAACCTTGACCCAAATGCCTTAAAATCTCAACTGCCTTGACCTGGTTCACACCTGGCCGAGCTCAGCAACGTCGCTGACAAGCACGAGTTGGCATGCTCACGATTTCTTCCCTGGTTGAGCACAGTCCCGATGATTGCCTTTTTATAGTAGCCGGAAGTGTCCTCTTGAAGCGTATCAAGTTAGTTTGGCCGTATCTAATCTAGATTGGTTTTGATCAACGCTTTTAAAAGCGTGCCACGGCACATGTTTCGGTAGAGCGGCTCGTGGCCGCTCACCGCGTCCTCGGCTCGGCGTCGTTGTGCACGGGTGCGTCGCGCCGCAGGTTCCGCGCGCCGCCGGTCCGTTGTTGCCCCCGCCGCGCGGCATGTTTTCGCTCACGCACGGCGCGCACCGGAACAGCGCCTAGCTCGGCGTTGGCCACCTCTCGACCGGCCACTGGCCGCTGGTTGCTCGCCGGCCGCCCGCCGCCCTGTTGGCTGCTACTCGCGTCGCGTCGCGTCGCGTCCGTTGTCCTAGCGGGCCACTGCTCGCTGTGTCCCACTGCAGCCCCGCCCTGTTGGCCATAACATCACTGCCGCTGCCGTCGCGTCGCTGGCCGTGCTCGCCGTCGCCATGCCATTTATGGCACCTTTGCCGCGTCTGCGCGCTCCCTCTCGGTGTTGTAGCCTTGCAGCGCCGCGAGGCTAACTGCTGGAAACCGGTCTCCTCTCGTCGAGCAACGTTAAGCCAAGTCTTGTCGGTCCGTTCCTCCCACATTCTTCACTTTGCCGCCATGGTCATTGGGGGCGCGCCATTAAATTGCGGCGGGGGAGAGGTCATCTCATGCTGAGCCGTCACGTTATCGGCTTCACCATCAAGTGCTCGGCCACCGATCTTGTCCCGCATTGGTTGTGCGGCGACAAGCTCCAATTTTGGAGTTTTTCGGCCGCCGGCCTTTGATAAGCCGAAAACACCGTGTCCAAAATCACCATCTATCCAAAGCTCTAGAATCAATTGGTGGCTTTGCTAGCTTCGCCCTGACAGCCCCTATCCGCCGTGCACCTTATTTGAACCTCTACCGCCGTCTCCCGAAGTGACACCGGCGTGTCCACCGTGGCGCCGCCGTGCCCTCTGTGAGCACGCGGCCCGCCCTCCTCCCCATCCTCCATCTCAACCGACTCCACTAAGGGGTTGGCGTTAAGGTACTAGTTCCCAAACACCTTTTCCCTCCGATTCCGTGGCTCGGTTTGTCGGGCGGCTACGCCTGTCGCCGTGGGCGGCGCCTTGATCGTGCCCGCCACCGTGGCCGGCTATGCCCACGCGGCTCTTCTTGCCCCGATAAGCGGCGCCTAGGCTTTGCTTGGCGGTGTAGATGTGCGTTTCGGGTTACCTCGCGGCCGCCAGGAAAGGTCGGTGGGTGGGCGAACCCACCGCGTGCCAAGCTCTGCGCCGTGCCGTGCCGCGCCGCCGCTAGGGACGCGTTTGTGAAGACGAATCTTCACGGTGGTGTTGGTGCAAAGCAGCTCTCTTGTGCAATAGTATCCACAGTAGAGATGCGAATAGCAAGAAGTGCGGGGGTTTTATGCAAAGTTGCCCCAGCTGGGGCGGGCCTTTCCCCGCGTGGGCCTTCTTCGCGCGTGGGCCGCGCGCCTTTGGGCCGATCTGGGCCGCTCGGGTCAAAATAGCGGGCGGCCGGCCCGTTCACCTTTTTAGGTGTTTTTCATTTAGTTTTCTTTTTCAGAAAATCTAGCCAACTTGTAAATTCAATAGAAAATAGTATATGTGTCCAAAAATTATGAAACAAATTTTGTTAGCTTCCTAAAATCATGATCTACCTGTTGGTATAGTTAGTTTATGTAGCTCTATTATATATTTAGGGTCCACCATAATGAATAAATGTACTCCATTAATCTTTATATTAATTTCATGATTATTTAGTAAAGGTTGTCAACTTGATCTTTCAAATAGGCTAATAATCTTTTTAGGTGCTTGCTGTAATGTTTGTAGCTCTTAATTAGCTAGTTTGGTAAGGTAGCAAAAATACCTAGTTAGAATATATATACATTAAAATGACTAGGAAGTAAGTATAAAATCATCGCTTGACTTGAAACGCTACTTTATGGGAGTGATACGTAGCTTACGATGTTAGCCATTAGAGCTAGCTGTTAGTATAGTTTGTACGTATTGTATTTTAAGAGTTGTTGTTGCCTTTGTATTGATTGCATCATCTCTGCATTTGCATCGTTGCATATCGCAATAGGAGCGATGGTGAACCGATGCCACCGAAGGACTTGGTGTTACACGAAGATGGCGTCATGGTGATTATATCACGAAGATGGAATACTAACTTTTGGTTATATCTTACCCAGGCAAGCCCCGGTTCATAACCCCTACTCTTCTGCACTTTATAATATATATGTTGCATTAAGTTTTGAGGAGTTGGATGAAACCCACCTGCATAAATATCCTTGTCCTATGAGTCTTACTAGTATGACAGGACCGTGTAGATTGCTATGCTACTGGGGTTCTCGGTAGAAGGCAGTGATTTCCGTCACTCGCGAGAAATAGGATTATTATTATTATCCTATTGTTATCACATGGATTATATATGGTTAATAAATGGAGACCGGGTGGGACGGTATCATGGACCGTGGATGGGCGTTGGGTTTGTTGGGCAACAGAGCGAGGCTCTGGTTGCGTTTTTGTCCCGCCTGTGTCGGTTAAGGACCGATCGTTGCTAAAGGGTTGAAGGTTAAGTCACAGATCTCCTTATCCCGAACACATACTTGTGTATGGGCGCTCGGAAGGCTTGCTCTCTCTTGTCTTGGGTTCCGGCTTCATCCGGACCGACTGTATAGGGCGGTGTATACGTGTGTTTTCTTTTTGGGTTGGAGGTCCTTGCACCGCATTACGGCCGGGCCGGGAATGTCGAGGGGCTTGGAGTCCCAGTTTGGACAGGGATCCGGAGCCGAGGCGGGAGAAAGCAAGTTGTTCTTGTCTCGTGTCTAGGATGCAGGCGAAGAGTGTGTCTCGGGGTACCAGTGGGCGCATTGATTCGTGAATCGCCGTTCTTGAACGGTAACGGCGAGAGCCTTATTTCGGCATCGTAGTAAGAAATGGAAGATGAAAGATGGATAAAAGAAGATTCTCGATTGCTTACCACTTGCTTGAAAGTAGTTCGGTGCTCACCTAGAATGGTTAGCTAATGAATTAATCATGGCTACTAAAATTGAATTTAAGGATGCACTATTAGTAATGCTTTCTCGCAAATATAAACCCAAACAAGCCAAACAGCCTTGCATATTCCTTGGAGTCATTTTATTTCCTCCCTGTCAAGTCGGTCTTCTTTGAGTACAATTGAGTACTCGGGGTTTTATTCCCCCTGTTGCAGGTAGCAGGTGGATGCTAGCTGTTGACTCTTGTGTGTTGATACCTCCTGGTGGGCTCAGCGAGGAATTCCAATCACGCTGCGATAGTAGTTTTATTTTTAACTTCACCAAAGGCTTTTATAAAGAAAAGTTCTATAATGTTATCAGCATATTAATTGGTTAGTCATGCAATTGAATAAATATTTATTTCTGCTGCAATAATGATCAAGTGTACAAGATACATCAGTTAAGTTTAAAATGAATCAACTTTTATTTTGCTACACTGTAGATATTCTTCCGCTATCATATAATACTCTGATCAAATGTGATTATGGGATGTAAGAAATGTAAGATTGTTGTAAGCTTTATTCCCTTATTTGTGATCCTGATGGAAAACGGTGGATTTTCGAGTTCTCCCGTTGGGTGTGCTCGACAGAATCGATTAAATTAGTGCGCTCTCTTGGGTACTTAGTGTCTAATGGAAGACAAGTACTCTTGTGAGTGTATTAATTTAGGCGGTTCTACCACAGGTGGTATCAGAGCATAAATAAGCGAGTAAAGCTTCACAACCCTTTGCAAATTAAAATTTGACAACAAAATTTTATCAAAAAGTTAGGGCGTTTGCATGCGAAGTTATAAAAGTAGCCCTATTACTATTGTTATATATCTAGGATAGATGGCACTCTGTTGATTTAGCTAGGCTTGATCTATTTTCTGCAGGTACACTAACCTCAAGCATAGTTCGATAGCATCGACTAGCTACAGGAGAGAACGATGTGCCAAATCTGAAAACGGTTGCCCTATATACGGCAATAGTGTGAGGACGGTTAGGAAGTGCATTCATGCATTCCTGCTTGTGCATTTGTTGTATTAGCTAATGTGTGTTGGTTTTCCCCCCTAAATCTAGCTAGACCTAGTTAAAATCATCTGTCTATCCTCTTCTCAAAACGCTTAAGTCAGTGTCATGCAATTAAGTGCGGTGGTCAAGAATCCTATGGCCTTCGTTCCATCGTCACATTCATCATCCAGCGTCTTTGCATTTAAATCATTTGGGTCACATCTAGTTTTGTCTTCCTATTCTCTGTGCTCGTGTCGGTCCTTCGCTTCCACCTCGATGCTCGAGCCCGACACCCGCGCATGGCCTCGGTCATTCACTCATTTCACGTCGCGTGAATTCTGCTGATCCCTCGAACGTGATGCCACAGCCATGCCTTTAAAGCCACTGATGCCGGCACATCGAGCCTCGACCCATCTGTCGACCCGTCCTTACCACCACTATAGCCACCTATGGTGCCTTCCTGTTTTCACTACAGTCTTGCCATAGACCGGTCAAGCTTCTCAGAGAAGCCTTGCCCTGGGCCTCTACAAAAAGAGAGCCACCCCGGTTGTTTTCATCACACCCCACACTTGCTAAACATTTCCAACCGTTCCTGAGCAAAAACCGATGGCCTCACAAGAGCCACCATGCCCTTGCCTTCTACCCACCAACCCTCCTAGCCAGCCAGGGCTGCCGGGAGTAGTTTGGACCAGCAGCACCTGCCAGGGCGTAGAGGGTTTTCCTAAGCTTCTGTATACCACCGCGCAGAGGCTAGGGATCCGAGGCCGTCCCCTTTACGAGGGCTATGAGTGCTTACAGCATGGCATTGAGCGGTGCGAGGTTACCGTCTACATTGGGAAAAGTAACAACTTCCCTGGTGTAGATGAGTGGAGCGCCACCACCACCGGTTTTCGCTTTCCAGACACCTATCAGGCTGTAGCCCACAAGGCACTGAGGATCCTGTGCCAGATCCATGCGGATGCTCTCGCCCGTTCACCCATGAGGTTCTTTCCGCCTTCGGACCGGGACTCTCCATTCTGGAGAACCCGCATGGAGGCTCTGCGTGGACGTCCTCTACAGGCAGTCGATCCCACCGTGGTGTCCCTGGCCACGTATTTGTTGGCCCTGGATGAGCACCACGAGCAGCTTGCCTCCGAGCTGAGGAAGTGCATCACCCGTGCCGAGGAGACCGAGCTCTTCATCCGGAAGCTCCGTGTGAGCCTTGCCATGACACGTGCTCAAGCTGCCACCGCCGAGAGCCGTGAGACCGTCACCGCCGAAGCCCTGCGGGAGGCGGATGACCGCTACGTCAGGCAAATGAGGGATGCCTACTTCGCCGCTCGTGATCAGCGGAGGGCTCCTGCCCCGGAGGGGCAACAACCCCGGATCTTGGAGGGGATACCCGCCTATCCCTGGGAGCGGGTGAGGAATTTGGCAGACACCGGCCCGCCCCGCCACCTACCCCGTGGAAGACTCGAGGTTGAGTCTCCTCTTCCTTGCACGCAGCCCAACCCCGGCGAAGAGCCTCGGGGAGAACAGCCGTGAAGCCCCTGCGCCTCGCGATGTAGACTAGTTGCCCGTGGTGATGTGCCTTGGTTCGTAGCACGTGTCCTTGCCTTCTCCAGATGATGTACCCCCGTTGTGTTTCAAAGCAGTGTGTTTGCCTTGCGGTCTAGTGAAGTTGTGTGTTTTCCCTCTAAAATGATTTATCGCCTTTTTGTAGTAATGATGTCGTGCGTGATTAATGTCTTACAAACATGATTAATCAAGAGGGTTAAATAGTCGCTTTAGTCTAGTAGCGGTATAACCTTTTGGTACAGTTTTAGAACTATGTGAGACGACCCTTGCCACCCTCCTTCTCTGCAAAAAAAAAAAAAAAGATACCCTCGATTCTCGCCCTCGCAACCGTCCCGGACCCCCCTCTTTTCTTTTTCCTCGATCGTTCACGCGCCTCCACGTGGCGCTGTCTTCGCCGTCTCTTTTCCCCGCTCAGGCTTGAGTGCGGAGCGCACCATGGCCGCAGGCCGCCCCACCCCGGGACCCACCGTCGTTCCCCTCCCACTCAACCTCATCGTCTTCGGTGCGCCGCACAACACCACCACTCGCCCTCCTCGCTGAGCTATAAACGCGACCCCGAGTCTCTCCCTTCGCCACCCAACTTCCCAAATCCTTAGCGCAAAAATCGTTGCGCACCTCTCTTCCCGCTGATGAAGCTTGGCTAAATCTAGAGAGGAGCTAAGCCAGAGAGAAGGGATTTCCAGTCCAGTGCTACGAGTCAAGCCTAGCCTGGGGAATCAGATCGTCGGAGACCACCAAGTACGTCGACGAAGCAGAGGATCTGATTTCCATCCCCAGAGGTTGAATCTAGCCTCAGAGCTCACGATGATTGAGTTCCCGCCCGACCTGTTTTTCGGATCGTTGGATGTACGCCATGTTTTGGATTATCATTATCTTGTTGTTTTTCCATTGTCCTCGTCTAGCTCTACCGTTGGATTGAGTGGTTAGGTGTGTGAGTTGCTTTGATCATGTAATCTTCTGTTACCTTGCAATGTAATCGCGTTTTTCCTATTTCTCTTCACCTGCCCCGAATCTCGGGGACGAGATTCTTTTTTAAGGGGGTAGGATGTAACACCCCGGTGTTACGCGCTTAACCTCTTGCTAAACCGTCTCGTAACCATCATGATTTTATGTTAATGCATGTGTTGAAGTGTGCGGATGATTTATGGTAACCTAGAAATGCCAATAAAATCGTTAAAGAAAAGTTAGTTTAATTGCCCTTTTATCTCACTTAAGGTTCAAGATCAATTTTTATTGAGTAAAATTAATATAGAACAAGTATGTGACACCTAAATAAAGATTAAAGTATGAACTTTGTAGGTTGCAATGCAACTTGTCTCACGGAAAAATAATTCCATTAACCAGCCTTTCCAGCAGCTCAGAAATTCAATTTGAATTAAGTTTCAGCTCAAGACTTAGCATTTTTTTCTTGAGTCCAGAAACAGCTGACAAAGCTATGTTGGCAAGTGATTTCTGCAAAATCTATCCAAGCAGAGATGTCATGCTATAGCCTGGTTAGTAGCCTAATGAACCCTCTTTAGATGGGTCAAGTTGGTTTGGGAGGTATCTAGTTGGTAAGTATCGAAAACCTTGACCCAAATGCCTTAAAATCTCAACTGCCTTGACCTGGTTCACACCTGGCCGAGCTCAGCAACGTCGCTGACAAGCACGAGTTGGCATGCTCACGATTTCTTCCCTGGTTGAGCACAGTCCCAGTAGATTGCCTTTTATAGTAGCCGGAAGTGTCCTCTTGAACTGTATCAAGTTAGTTTGGCCGTATCTAATCTAGATTGGTTTTGATCAACGCTTTAAAAAGCGTGCACGGCACATGTTTCGGCAGAACGGCTCATGGCCGCGCTCACCGCGTCCTCGGCTCGGCGTCGTTGTGCCTGGGTGCGTCGCGCACGGGTTCCGCGCCGCTTTGCCCGGTCCGTTGTTGCCCGCCCGCAGCTTGTTTCGCTCACGCACGCGCACCGAACAGCGCCCTAGCTCAGCGTTGGCCACCTCTGGCCCAGCTGGCCGCTGGTTACCCCCGGCCGCCGCCCCTGTTGGTCGCTACTCGCGTCGCGTCACGTCCGTTGTCCTAGCGGGCCCCTTTCGCCATTGTGTCCCCACCGCAGCCCGCCTGTTGGCCATAACATCCTTTGCCCGGCGCCGTCGCGTCGTTGGCCGTGCTCGCCCGTCGCCATGCCATTTATGGCTTTGCCGCGTGCGCGCTCCCTCTCGGTGTTTCTGTAGCACGCGCGCGCGAGGCTAGCGGGCTGGAAACCAGTCTCCTCTCCCCCGAGCAACGTTAAGCCAAGTCTTGTCCGGTCCCGTTCCTCCCCTGTTCTTCACTGCCGCCATGGTCGCTGGGGGCGCGCCATTAAATTGCGGCAGGGAGAGGTCATCTCGTGCTGAGCCGTCACGTTATCAGCTTCACCATCAAGTGCTCTGGCCAACCGATCTTGTCCCGCATTGGTTCGTGCGGCGACAAGCTCCAATTTTGAGTTTTTCGCCGCCGGCCTTTGATAAGCCGAAAACACCGTGTCCAAAATCACCATCTATCCAAAGCTCTAGAATCCAATTGGTGGCACTGCTAGCTTCGCCCTGACAGCCCCTATCCGCCGTGCACCTTCGCTGAACCTCTACCGCCGTCTCCGGCGAGCTGACACCGGCGTGTCCACCGCGAGGCGCCGCCGTGCCCTCTGTGAGCACGCGGCCAGCCCTCCTCGACTGTCCTCCATCTCAACCGACTCCACTAAGGGGTTGGCGTTAAGGTACTAGTTCCCAAACACCTTTTCCCTCCGATTCCGTGGCTCCGGTTCGTCGGAACGGCTACGCCGTCGCCGTGGGCAGCGCAGTCGTGCCCGCCACCGTGGCCGGCTATGCCACGCGGCTCTTCTTGCCCTGATAGCGCTGCCTAGGCTTGCGCGCGGTGTAGATGTGCGTTTCGGGTTACCTCGCGGCCGCCGGAAAGGTCGGCTGGGTGGCGGGCCACCCCGCGTGCCAAGCTTCTGCGCCGTGCCGTGCGCGCCGCCGCTAGGGACCCAGCGTTTGTGAAGACGAATCTTCACGGGGTGTTGGCTGCAAAAGCGGCTCTCTTGTGCAATAGTATCCACGGTAGAGATGCGAATAGCAAAGAAGTGCGGGGTTTTATGCAAAGTTGCCAGCGCGCGGGCCTTTCCCGCGTGGGCCTTCTAGCCGGCGTGGGCCGCGCCTCGCTTTGGGCCGATCTGGGCCGCTCGGGTCAAAATAGCGGGCGGCCGGCCCGTTCACCTTTTTAGGTGTTTTTCATTTAGTTTTCTTTTTCGAGGAAAATCTAGCCAACTTGTAAATTCAATAGAAAATAGTATATGTGTCCAAAAATTATGAAACAAATTTTGTTAGCTTCCTAAAATCATGATCTACCTGTTGGTATAGTTAGTTTATGTAGCTCTATTATATATTTAGGGTCCACCATAATGAATAAATGTACTCCATTAATCTTTATATTAATTTCATGATTATTTAGTAAAGGTTGTCAACTTGATCTTTCTGCAGTAGGCTAATAATCTTTTTAGGTGCTTGCTGTAATGTTTGTAGCTCTTAATTAGCTAGTTTGGTAAGGTAGCAAAAATACCTAGTTAGAATATATATACATTAAAATGACTAGGAAGTAAGTATAAAATCATCGCTTGACTTGAAACTCTACTTTATGGGAGTGATACGTAGCTTACGATGTTAGCCATTAGAGCTAGGCTGTTAGTATAGTTTGTACGTATTGTATTTTAAGAGTTGTTGTTGCCTTTGTATTGATTGCATCATCTCTGCATTTGCATCGTTGCATATCGCAATAGGAGCGATGGTGAACCGATGCCACCGAAGGACTTGGTGTTACACGAAGATGGCGTCATGGTGATTATATCACGAAGATGGAATACTAACTTTTGGTTATATCTTACCCAGGCAAGCCCCGGTTCATAACCCCTACTCTTACGCACTTTATAATATATATGTTGCATTAAGTTTTGAGGAGTTGGATGAAACCCACCTGCATAAATATCCTTGTCCTATGAGTCTTACTAGTATGACAGGACCGTGTAGATTGCTATGCTACAGGTTCTCGGTAGAAGACGAGTGATTTCCTGTCACTCGCGAGAAATAGGATTATTATTATTATCCTATTGTTATCACATGGATTATATATGGTTAATAAATGGAGACCGGGCGGGGACGGTATCATGGACCGTGGATGGGCGTTGGGTTTGTTGGGCAACAGGCGAGGCTCGGTTGCGTTTTTTGTCCCGCCTGTGTCGGTTAAGGACCGATCGTTGCTAAAGGGTTGAAGGTTAAGTCACAGATCTCCTTATCCCGAACACATATTTGTGTATATGGGCGCTCGGAAGGCTTGCTCTCTCTTGTCTTGGGTTCCGGCTTCATCCGGACCGACTGTATAGGGCGGTGTATACGTGTGTTTTTTTTTTTGGGTTGGAGGTCCTTGCACCGCATTACGGCCGGGCCGGGAATGTCGGGGCTTGGAGTCCCGGTTTGGACGGGGATCCGGAGCCGAGGCGGGGAGAAAGCAAGTTGTTCTTGTCGTGTCTAGGATGCAAAGGCGAGGAGTGTGTCTCGGGGTACCAAGTGGGCGCATTGATTCGCGAATCGCCGTTCTTGAACGGTAACGACGCCTTTATTCGGCATCGTAGTAAGAAATGGAAGATGAAAGATGGATAAAAGAAGATTCTCGATTGCTTACCACTTGCTTGAAAGTAGTTAAGGTGCTCACCTAGAATGGTTAGCTAATGAATTAATCATGGCTACTAAAATTGAATTTAAGGATGCACTATTAGTAATGCTTTCCTCGCAAATATAAACCCAAAGCAAGCCAAAACAGACCTTGCATATTCCTTGGAGTCATTTTATTTCCTCTGTCGGGTCGGTCTTTTTTGAGTACAATTGAGTACTCGGGGTTTTATTCCCCCATTGCGGGTAGCGGTGGATGCTAGTGTTGACTCTTGTGTGTGGATACCTCCTGGTGGGCTCAGCGAGGAATTCCAATCACGCTGCGATAGTAGTTTTATTTTTAACTTCACCAAAGGCTTTTTATAAAGAAAAGTTCTATAATGTTATCAGCATATTAATTGGTTAGTCATGCAATTGAATAAATATTTATTTCTGCTGCAATAATGATCAAGTGTACAAGATACATCAGTTAAGTTTAAAATGAATCAACTTTTATTTTGCTACACTGTAGATATTCTTCCGCTATCATATAATACTCGACCAAATGTGATTATGGGATGTAAGAAATGTAAGATTGTTGTAAGCTTTATTCCCTTATTTGTGATCGATGGAAAACGGTGGGTGGATTTTCGAGTTCTCCCGTTGGGTGTGCTCGACAGAATCGATTAAATTAGTGCGCTCCCTTGGGTACTTAGTGTCTAATGGAAGACAAGTACTCTTGTGAGTGTATTAATTTAGGCGGTTACGCCCGCCACATTATCAATTTAGAACATTAAATAACCATGAGCGGGCCGTAAAAGTAACGCAAGGGAGAAGACGCCAAGCACACCGTCGGTTTGCTTTCGGCCTCACTTGTGGATGGGAAGACTTTCCGGCAAGATCGTGAAATATGAAGATCGCTTCCCGAGCAAGAAGAGAACAAACAAGCACCTCATTTGGAGTAGCCGGGCGTAAGAAGCTGAAAGGATGGACGGATCGCCAAGGAAGAAAAAGGAGGAGATCTTAGCACGATTAGAAGCGTGGGGAGAAGGAAAACAAAGATGAAGAGCAAGAGTTAGAAGAGAAAGAAGCAAAAAAGAGACCGAAACAAGATGGAAGGAGGCACACGACGCATCACCGCAAGATGGGGAGTTGGATCGAGGTTACCTCGGACGATGAACTCACCGAGTAAGTGCTCACTGTCTAAGTCCTCGGTAGACTTTAAATTCCGTACCCTAGCCATAAGGTCGAGAATGGTAGCTATCCCATTAAATGCATTAGTAAACTCAATTTATTTAGTAGCATTATCTGTTCATATATTAAAAATAATAAAAAATATTTATTGCATTATTCATGGCATCATAAAGCCCCATGTGGATACCCTATGGCATTTTTTCCGAAAGAATACCCCATTGTGGTGGCATAAAAATAAAAAAAATAGAATCCCGCTTAAATTAGACAACATAAAAATAACTTATAAAGGTAATCAATTACTCTTTGGCTGACCGCTAACCCATTATTCAATTCGAGCCTCGAGTTTTGGTTTCTTGTGGAGTATTTATGCAGGAACAACATTATTGCAAGGAGAGACTATCAGTGGTGACCACCGGGTTCGCTATTAGCTGGTCCGCTCTAAAAGGAATCTACACCAGATATTGCGATCATCAAGCTTGGGGGAGTAGCATCCCCTAGTTATCAGGTGACTACACCTAAGCGATTTTTGAGTCTACTTTATATAATCATAAAATACCAAAAATATGTGGGCACATGAAAGTCCACAAGGTCATAGTCTTTTTGTTAGGAGTTTAATTTAAAACTATAAAAAGATATATAACTAATAAAACCAAATAAATATTTAGTTCTATATTTATTAGAGTATAATTAGTCCAGGCTAGAGCTATTAAAATCGATGAACACTAAAATTATTTTGGATGTGATGAATAGTTGCTCTGTTATAATGCTTACTAAAGTACCTACTTGCCAAACTTAAAATCTCCTTGCTTCTAAGCATTGTTGTTTTAATTGGAGAATTTATTCTGAACCATTAATTATGGAGGTATAAGCTTGCGCTAAGTCTAGGTAGTTGATTGATATGATTCATAAAGGTTGAGCTGCTATTTATCTTCTTCCTAGCATTACTAAGTTTTGAAGATTTTGTTTTTAAAAATCTAAGAAAATACATGATGAGCTCTCGTATGACAAATGTGAATTCCTACCAAAGCCAAATTAATATCTTAGAGGATAGGAAAACCCTTTCACATTTAAGCCGCTTGCTTTGCATTGAGTTTAGTCAACTTGTGTTGTATACCTTATGAGAGTCTTGTCATGCTTTTAAAACCAAGAATCATTTACACACTCCAGTTCACATATGCATTATTCCTACTTCAAGTAGTAATTGCAATCATTCACCATACTTCTATACATATTTATTATAAAATGTTCACCTCCTACACTGGGAGAGGACGTAAAAATATACACACACCCTATAGGAATAACCCCTGTCTTTAATGCTCTAAATCCTGATTATATCTCTCGATTCATTTATTGTATTCAAAGGATACATGTGGCTTTGCAAAATGAAGAAAAGAAAGCAAGAAAAAAAAGAAGAAAAAAAAGAAAGAAAAAGGGAGTAAAAGATGGACAAGTGTCCCAGCAATCAAAAAACAATGGGTACTAGATGCCCGCCTCCCTGAATAAAAAGAAATAATAAAGATAGCCCATGTCTTTCCTGAGAAAGATTTTAAAAGAGAGTCATTCCCAAAAGAGCAAAAGTAGAAATAGGAGTTAGCCATAAATAACACATATGCACCCATCCACCATATTCCATACACATGCACATCTTGGTTTGATTGTATGCCTCGATTCTCTGTGGATCCACTAGTTGACTTTACAATACGTGTTTTGCAAGTATGCCTATCCTTGTTAATGCCAATCCTATAAGCTCCACTATATATACCTTTAGCTATAGGGGCATAACAACATTAACGCCTCAAGAGAGAACCACAAATACCACATACATTGAGAGACTTGAGGGTGTCATACAATTAAGCTCGAGTTTTATTCGAAAACCTATCAAAAACTTGAACGTTAGTATTGCAAAGAATTTGAGACATAGCACTTAGCTTAATTGTTCTATCTTTCGACTTTCGAGACTTATGCAAAAAGCTGTGAAACCCCATATTACAGGTGAAATGAGTAAGTTTAAAGATTAGAGCATATATTGTTTGATCCGGAGGAAATTTTGAAAGCATGTGTCTTTGGAAAGTATAATGATATTGTAGCAACTCGATCCAAATACGAGTATCAACTAGACTTGGTGTGTTTGCCAAGGGACTGGCAAAAGGTAAAGCTTGGGGGTATTGTTGACACCTGTTAGCGTTAACTTTTACTAGGGCTTTTTTACCCGATGGACAATAAGATAACACACTAGTCTAGGGCTTTATCGACAAATTCCACGAGTTTTGCATATTACGTAATTTCGGGGTGATTTCTGAAAAAGCTGAAAAAGAGGGATTCTAACGCAAAATAACCACGAAACTTATCCGCCACGAAGGACATCACGGGAAGACTCGGGAAGACTCGAAGACAGGAAGGAGCGAGTGGGCGGGAGGCCGCCAGGTGGGGGGCCCGGCCCCACCATGGCGCCGGCGGCCCCTGTTAGGGTTTGGCTCCCCCTTCGGAATGTTCCTCCACCGCCTCCAAGGATGCATCTCGGCCCTACGTTACGTCGGTTTGATCTGCGGCGCACGCGCATCCCACCGGACTATAAATATGAGGGTAGACCCCCCCGGAAAGAGCCAATTCATTATTCATTAAGGTCTCAAGCCATCAAGCGTCAAGAGCCTTCAAGTTCATCAAGAGCCTTCTAGTTCATAGGATTAGCTAGCTAGATTAGAAGTAGAGGAGATCTAGTTCTTCATCGAATCTGGAGCCCCCTGGCGTGCATTTGGAGAGCGCGAGAGTTCGATAATAGATCTAGTTCTTAATTACTTTATTGTATTCATTATTCAGATTAGGGAGACTTTACTCTAAATATATTCATATGTTCTTAATTGCAATAGTCATTGTCTACTTTGATTATATGTCTAGTTTAGTTACTTCGATCTTATTGAATTCATGTAATTGCTCGTATATCGTTTATCCATATGTACAATGGGTAGATGATAGGCGATATGTAGACGTGGTGTCTAGATGTCTTGTTTATCTGCGAGTGCACCCTGATATGCCGGGACGTGTGGTAGTCTGCGTAGGTGACAGCTACGTTAGTTCCTCCGTAGTCCACCCCCCGTATGTAGGACTAGCATGGGCATGGTCACGAAGGAGGTGACTTAGGTCTTAATACCCTCATTAGTTGATGTCTCTTTACATGCAATGATGATTTATGGTTGATTTAGCAATGATTACTAGATGTAGTTGCAATAATTAGAGTTATTCAATTGACGTAGTTATAGACCTATCTCCGTAGTTTATCCAATGGCTAGCTATGATTATGACTAGTAAGATGCTCGATGATTATCTTTAATTATGATATTTGATGATTATGCTATCACCCGCATTTATCTTTATTTATCTTGTGACCTGCCTTTTGTTATAAGTAGAGTATACGACTTAGGTAGTATCGTTTATCATGTCCACATAGTTTCACATCAATATGACAATAATAGTTTATTACATAGCTTTCCCCAGAGGTATAATTATAAATCGACAACCCTGGAGACTTCCCTAGGTAAAATGCTACAACGGTATAATTATCGTAAAACTGCGAGAACCCATTAGTTTACATTTATATCTTATTCATATATTTTATCGCCTAGTCACAATAGTACAATATAAATCTATGTTAATTTCCTAGCAATATAATTGGGGATGACAACCTACTTCATATTTAGCAATGTTAGTAATTCAAGAGTGACTAGTTGCTAATGACAAGTAATTATATACCAACCATTTCTGGGGTCATTGCTAGGAGTAGGGTTTATCTCTGCTTTTTAGTAGTGACGTTAGAAATGCCAACAGTTTTTATAAATTGGTCGGTTCTGTTACAGCTGGCATCAGAGCCAGGTTTAGCGGTTACTGTTCACATGTGTATTTAAAAACAAAGGATTTTGGTTTCAAAACTGAATTTTAACTTATAGATCTATAAGTCTTTGAGAAAAACCCGTTTGCAAATTAAGAGTATGCCAGTGGTCATATCCTTTATGCCCAAATAAGGACTCTAGGTGGCTATTTAAGTACTGACTTGGGGGCTTGCATCATATTTTATTTTCACTGTTGCCCATGCAGCAAGGTAATTGTATGGGTGCCATTCGCTTGGATGGTAATGTATGGTTCAAATGCCTCTACGCCTCGGTAAGTGGGAGTTGTGAGAGCATGGTTGTCCAACCGGCAATCTAGGGGAGTGCTAGTGTGATACCGGAAGTACTTACATGTCAAAACCATGTACTTACCAAGGTATTTAATTTTGGGTTGTGCCGTCTGTTGAGACGATGCCGTCTTTGGACGAGGACCGGGTAGTTGTACTACATGTGCGTGTATTTAGGAATGCACGTGCGTGTGAGTGCTTAATCTTTACTTTCTGCAATGCATTTATTCATACTGTTGGGATGGGCTGAAGTGGATTTTCTGTAGGTACATAACAGCGATTCGTGTAGAACGACTAGATATACGCTATGAGAGAACGTTGTATGCCACCGTATATCCGCTAGAAAATATTTTTGCTAAGTTTGTGAGAACGTAAGCTACGTGCATACATCATGTTTGTTCATCTTATGTCATTACATTTACCTTCCCTTGTAAATTGATTACTTACATTAATTAAAAATTGGATAATTAATAACTTGTTTCACCCGGGATAAATTTCTGACAGATGGCTCGCACAAAGCAGACAGCTCGCAAGTCCACTGGAGGACGTGTGCCACGTGGACAGCTCGCACCTCGCACCACTATCCGGGAGTCTCACTTCTGGAGGAGTTTGGGATGCCCAAGCTTCTTTGGCGTGTCTGGCCCATGTGGGGTATACGGAGGAGCGGCGACCGTATACTCTGGGTGACTGAGGAGCCGAGCGACGGAGACCAGCTGGTTGCCGTGGAGGTTACCGTCCCACCACTCCACGAGGACTCGGAGTGGGAGGGGTGGCGCATTCGTGCCTACGGAGTCACACCGGAGGAGGGGGCTAGCAGAGTTGCCTTCTCAGTCCTGCGCACCATCATGGAGCGTTTTCCGCTGAGCCTAGCGCAGGCCTTGGCGGGAGTGTTCCCTCGTGGTGACCCTGCTGACACTTTCTGGGAGCAGTCTCCCAGCATGGCACGCTGGCCTGGGATTCATGAGATTGAGGATAGCGACAATGCAGCGATGAGTGCCATGTTTGCTATGATGCAGACCTTGGATGCTACTCAGTCCTGCATGTACAAGATCAATGACTGGAACAAGACCTTGTCGAAGAAGCAAGAGAAGAAGAAGAAGAGGCACTCGGATCATGTCAGAGATCTGAGGCACCAGATTGAGCTTATCACAGCTACCAGGGATGACGCTGAGGCCCGTGAGAGGGCGGCCAACAGGGAGATCGCTACCTTGCGCGCACGTGTCGCACGCTATGAGCAGTATGAGAGGAACACCGATAGGATGATGGCGCAGCTAGTCACAGAGAGGAATGAAGCCCGGAACGACGCCCATCAGCTGGGGCACTGGCTCTTTGACCGTGAGCAGTACATTGACCAGTTGCACGAGGACTACCACGTGCTATACAACCAGGTTCATGGTCACCATGCGCCTGGAGCGGCTGAGATGGAGCCCGGAGTCATCAATCCCGATGGAGGCGAGGAGGACGCTGACCTTCCCCCTGCACCCGAGCCTGCACCCGACGACGACGTTGTTCTGGCTGCTGAGTCCGACGTCGGTAGCGAGCACGAGTAGGCTAGTAGTCGCATCGCTAGTCCTAGTTGCGCTCTTGTCTCTTTTGTTGCTGGCATGTAACCCTTATGAGATGTGACTCATGTGTGTTGGATCGTCACATGTTGTGGTGCTATCTGAACGCCTAAAGTCCAGCGTATGTATGCTGGCAATTTTGGATGTTGTATGCCCTAGATGATGCTTTTATTCAGTAATCTAATTAGTGATGTTATAGATTGTGGGGATGAATCTTTATGCCTGTGTGTTGTTGAATGAATTGATTTTCTTCCAATAATTCATTGGCATGATTATTACATTGCTTACAATGTTGTAACATCACCTAATAATTACTTGATGCTGAAATATGCAGATGGTTGGGACTCGCAGCACTATGAGTGGCTCTTTGGTTGGAGATGGATCCAGCCAAGGCGAAGGCAATGGAAATGGTGGTAACGGAGGTGACGGGAACAATGGTGGAAACGGTGGGAATGGAGGAAATGGAGGCAATGATGGAAACGCTAGGGGTAACCTACCACCACCACCTCCTCCACCATTGACCGCTGAGCAACTTTTCCAACAGTTCCTCGGCGTCGGCAAGAACATGGAGGCCACGTTGCGTGATATTGCAGCAAACACCAGCCATGGAGGCCACCGTGACCGTCCCGTCAACCAAGATGCAGTACCTTCAAGAACTTTACGGATACCGATCCGCCCAAGTTCTTGCAGGCTAAGGAACCGCTTGAGGCTCTTGAGTGGATCAACACAATGGAAGACAAGTTTCGCTGCTCCGTATGATCGAATCATTGAAGGTTGAGTATGGGGCACATCACCGCAGGGGCCACCGGAATTTGGTGGTCCCATCGGCGCACCACTTTCCGCCGAATGCTCCCATCACCTGGGCACAGTTTCACTCGGATGTTTCGAAGCACCTATGTTCCACCGGGTTTGATGGCTATGAAAGTGTCGAGTTTATGAAGCTTAACCAAGGCAATAAGAGCATGATCGAGTATCTGCAGGAGTTTAACAACCTGTCCTGCTATGCTCCTGCTTATGTGGACATTGAAGAAAAGAAGATAGCTAGCTTCAAGAGGGGTCTCAATACCAAGATGGCCAAGACCATGGGTATTAGTTCAAGGGCTACCTTCAACGAGTTCATCGCTTGACGCTTGACTCGGGAGAACAACAACCACCGCATCTTCGCTTCCAAGAACCGCAAGAGAAACTTCGAGGGAGGATCTTTCGGTCACAGGCCTCCAATGGCTAACCGTCCGATGCAGCCCTCTCCTCGCCGAACTCAAGGATCCGTGCACCCGCTCCAAAGAGGAATGCTCCACCACCTCCGAAGAACCGGAGGGGTTATCGCCCACCCGCACCTCAAGCTCAAGCCAAGGCGGGGGTTCCACGGCACGGCTGCTCCCGCCGTGAGGGGGCCCATGCTTCAACCGCAATCAGATGGGTCACTTCGCCAAGTCTTGTCCCTACCCGAAGAAGCAGACGACCTATCCCGCCCGTGCACACCACACCACCGTGGATGAGATCCCCGAGGGAGAACCAGTCCACCGCTGGGTGCGTTTCTTGTCAACAATCATCCTGCCGTAGTTGTTTTATTTGATTACGGATCATCGCATTCTTTTATGAGTCAAGCATATGCACGATCGCATGAGAAGAACACGCCCAGCATCTGAGAATTGCGCTTACCAGACTAAGAGAACATAAGTTGTATGCCAAGTTCAGTAAATGCGAGTTTTGGTTAAAGGAAGTTGCTTTCCTTGGCCATATCATTTCCGAAAATGGCATATCAGTCAACCCGTCAAAGGTGCAAGAAGTTATGGATTGGCAACCACCCACGTCTGTGCATGAAGTTCGGAGTTTTCTTGGAATGGCAGGGTATTATCGCCGTTTTATTCCAGATTTCTCTAAGATTGCCAAGCCAATGACAAGTCTGCTACAGAAAGAGCACAAGTTTGTGCAGACGAGAGGCATGTGAGGCAGCCTTTTCGCACCTTGCGAGAGTTGCTAACCACTTGCTCCTATCTTGGCACAGCCGGACATCGAGAAGCCGTTTGATGTGTACTGTGATGCATCGAAGACTGGTTTGGGTTGTGTGCTGATGCAAGAAGGCCGAGTGATTGCTTATGCTTCACGTCAGTTGAGGAAGCATGAAGTCAACTATCCCACGCATGATTTGGAGTTAGCTGCAGTTGTGCATGCCTTAAAGATATGGAGGCATTATCTGCTGGGAAATGTGTGTCATATCTACACCGATCACAAAAGTCTCAAGTACATTTTTACCCAGCCCGAGCTCAACATGAGGCAGCGAAGATGGTTAGAGTTGATCAAGAACTACGACTTGATAGTGCACTATCATCCTGGCAAGGCAAACGTAGTTGCAGACGCTTTGAGTCGCAAGGCACATCACCATGCCGTAAAGCCGTTGTTTGGAGAGAAGTTCAATCTGATGCATCCTGCAGTCCTGCATGATATCCAAGTTCGGTGTTCTCTCGACCAACAGATCATTGAAGGGCAAAAGATAGATCCTGGCATCTACCACCTCAAAGAAAGAATGAAGAAGGAATCAATCCCGCATTTCAGATTGGATGACAATGGTGTACTTTGGTTCGACACTCGCCTTGTCGTGCCAAAGGATCGAGAACTCAAGAATAAGATAATGGATGAGGCTCACCTTTCCAAGCTATCCATTCACCCTGGAAGCAACAAAATGTATCATGATCTGAGACCTCGGTATTGGTGGACCAAGATGAAGAAAGAGATAGCAGCATATGTGGCTCGATGCGATACTTGTTGTCGTGTCAAGGCCATTCACATGAAGCCGGTAGGTTTGCTGAAACCTCTACCAGTTCCTGCTTGGAAGTGGGATGATATCAGTATGGATTTCATCACAGGTTTGCCAACTACACAAAAGGGAAATGATTCAATCTGGGTGATCGTTGATCGATTAACCAAGTCAGCTCACTTCTTACCTGTCAAGACAACCTACAGACCACCTCAATATGCTGACCTCTACATTGAAGAGATTGTCCGTTTGCATGGGGTGCCCAAGACCATCGTATCTGATAGAGGATCACAGTTTACTGCTCACTTCTGGACCCATTTGCATGAAGGAATGGGAACTAAGTTGTTGCATAGCACCGCTTATCACCCTCAGACTTCAGGTCAGACTGAAAGACTCAATCAAGTTCTTGAAGATATGTTGAGGGCGTGTGTGTTATCTGCTAAGGGTTCGTGGGAATCTTGGCTACCTTTGGCCGAATTCTCCTACAACAACAGTTATCAAGAAAGTATCAAGATGGCACCGTTTGAAGCTTTGTATGGCAGAAAGTGTAGAACTCCTTTGAATTGGGTAGAAGCAGGAGAAAGAAGATACTACGGTATTGACTTTGTTCCCGAAGCTGAAGAGAAGGTTCGAACTATCCAAGAGCACATGAAAGCTGCATAGTCCCGACAAAAGAGTTATGCTGACAATCGAAGAAGATCTTTGATGTTTGAAGTAGGTGACTATGTCTACCTCAGAGTTTCACCGATAAAGGGTACACAAAGATTTGGAGCCAAGAGGAAGCTTGCACCAAGATATGTGGGTCCGTACAAGATTCTCGAAAGAAGAGGTGAAGTTGCGTACAAGTTGCAGTTGCCAGAGTCTATGAGTTCTATCTTTCCGATCTTTCACGTCTCTCAATTGAAAAAGTGTTTGCGTGTGCCCGAAGAAAGAGTCGATGAGCGGGATTTGAAGCTAGCAGCTGATCTGGTCTATAGAGAAGAGCCTGTGAGAATTATTGATAGCAAAGAAAGAGTGACTCGGAATCAGTTGGTGCGCACCTGCAAGGTCGTGTGGAGCTACCATGATGATAGAGATGCATCATGGGAAACTGAGGATTACCTGAAAGAAGTTTATCCCGAATTCCATAAAACCTAGTTAGTAAACCCAAATCTCGGGACAAGATTTCTTTAAGGGGGTAGGGCTGTAACACCTCGGCGTTAAGCATTGCATTAGGCTTTGATTAATTAACCCTAATCATCAATGAGCATGGCATAAGCATCATCAAGCATTTAACCCTAAATGCATTGTCATTTCATGTGTTGCATTTGTTGTTAAATTAATTACTTGCTTGATTGTTAATTAGTGCATTTAATCTTTATTGCAAATGCTTAATCAAGTTTGAATCCATGTGCCCAGCATTTTAAAATGATTTAACAAAATTATTGCAAAAAGATTTGGTGCATTTTGGAGCAAAAAGAAAAATGATTGGAAATTCCCTTTTTATGCCCTAAGTTCAAAATGAATTTGTGGTTTAAAATTTAATTGGAATTTTGACTGAGCCTTAAATGAAAGTTGTTCAGTTTGAAATTCTCTACAACTTTTGTTTTGGGCACAATTCTTGAAAACGAATTTAAATTTGTCAAAAGGGAGCTTTTTGATTCAGTTTTAAATTTCAAAAAAAAAAAAAAAAAAGGCCACCGCAACCGGCCGGGCCGTTTCCGGCCCGGCTTCGGCCGATGGCCGCTCCCGCTCCCGCCCTCGCCGCCGAAGCGCGCCGAGCCGGCCGAAGCGTGGCCGGCCGACGCGCAGTGGCGGCCGACGCCACGCGCGCGCCGCGCGCCGGCACGTCCCGCCGCGTGGCGGCGAAGCGCCCGGCGAGTGGGACCCGCAGCCGGCCTTCACCCCGAAATGGGAAGCGCCCGCTCCACACTCGCTCACTCTACGCCTCGCCCTTCCGCTCGCTCTCTCGCTCTGTCTCAGAAGCAGCAGAGCCGCGCACCGCCCACGCCGCCGTCGCCGTCGCCCGTGTTCTCACCGATTAAGCCACCACCGCCCGCGCCTCGGCGTAATCGAACCGCCTCACTCGCTCCACTTCCTTGCGCCGCTAGCCGCCGACGAGACGCCGTGGTAAGGGCCAATTTTGGGCCGCCTCCTTTCCGCCCCGTGGCCGAGCTCGCCCGGAGTAGAAGCTCGCGCGCCCGCCGGCCCTCTTCCTTTTCTCCCTCAACGTCGTCGTTAGCGTTTCTGTGCCGTAAAGGTCGCTCATGGTGTAGGTCGAATCGGTTGAGCCGCTTAGGGCTCGGGTTCGCGCGGGCGACACGGGCCCTTGCCGTGCTCGTCGCCGCCCGTGACATGCACGCGCTCCGCCGCCGTTCATGTTCAAATCCGGAGACCTTTTTCGCGCGTAGTTGTGTTGCTAGGGTTTCGTTGTGGCTCACGGGAGCTTGCTCTTGCCTCGCCGTGCCTTGTCGTGGGCCGGAGACGGTGAGGGCGCCGCCGTCTGGCCGCTGTCCGCCGCCTCGCCTAGCCGCCGCTGCTAGAGCTCGTCACCGTCGAAACTAACACCCTCACGGGTGCGCCTTGACGCTGAGGAACACGTCGGTGCCCCCGGGCGCCGCCGGAGACTCCGCCGTCGGCGAGCAACGCGGCCGAGCACCGCCCTGCCTCGGTGCTGGACTGGTGGACCCGTGGACCGGCGGGTCCCGGCCGCCAGTGAGACGTGGTCCACTGGACCAGGTCCACGTAGGGTTAGGGTTTCGGTTTAAAAGATAAAATGATTTCCAGAAATGTGTTTAAATTGTTTAAAATTCATAGCTGGTGCAAATGGAGTCCAAATCTGATGAAACTTGTTTTGTTAGGCTTCTACTGAGTAGATCTACCTAGGAAAAATATGTGATGCAATTTTTGTGGTACTTTACTGTGTAGTTTTATTTAATTGTTTAAAAGGCTGAAAACTGAGTAAATGCATAGTAAATAAAATATAGCTCCGAAAAATATGGTTCTTGCTTTGTTAGACTCTGTGTGTGATGTAGTTTCTGGAAAAAATATGTATCATGCAGTTACTGTACAAAAATATTGGAATATGATTTAAATGCATTTTAGGGCTGATTCTTAAATGATTTTTAGTAAATAAATTATGGGGAATTATGCCTTGATAATTTTTGATGACTGCTCTTGTGCTAAGAAGTTCTAGATAAAAATATGAAATCTATTGTTTGATACTTTTCACAGTACAAAGTTATTAAATGGGCATTTCTGGCCTGTAGCTTTATCTTTTTGTGTAGGCTGTTGTACTGGATGAAATGTGATGAAAATTTTACCATGGCTCTGTTATAGAATGATGTAACTCCTGTAATTTTTATAGATTTTTTTGAACTATTTAGACAGAGGTCACAGTTCAAGTCTAATTACTCACATGAAATGATAAGTATTGGAATTAAATGATTTAAGAAGTTCTATATTACTTCTTGTGCACTTTCAATCAGGTTATGCTTGCTGGTCCTGTTATGCAGCACTATAACTAAAATGTGATGGTTGGCTATGAATAGTAGTACTTCTCTTTATTCATGTGATGTGTGTATGTGTGTGTGTCTACACACCACTCTTCTTTATGCACTTCTCTAAGTGTTTAGAGAAGAGGTATGCACATACTCAGTAAATGAGTTAAGTTGTTAGTAGAGAGGAGATATGCACCTACTCTGTCAAATGATCCGTTAATCATCTTCATTCATGAGCATCATACGTGTATGCATTCACTGTACTTATACATGTGCATCGCATCATACAGGTTCGCGGGAGGAGGCCCCCCCAGGGGAGGTTCCACAAGAAGGAGAGGAGGTCGAAGCAGAGGATCTACCGGAGTGTCCCAATCATGGGGCTAGTGACTTCGTTCGAGGCAAGCACCGGAGCATTTCCTTACCTATGCTTTCTAACAGTTTAATTATGATTTATGCTTGTTGCATTACGTATAGGAGTTGTGTGACACCGTTGATGCATTATATCCTTGCTTTACCATTGATTATCCCACCTTGATATACCCTGCTAGTCTAGGGCGAGTATTATGCTTAGCTTGCTTAGACGGTAGAAGTCGGGTGATTTCCTGTCATCCACGAGTATAGGTGGTTACTTGTGATTGATGGAAAGCTTATGTTGATATCATCTGGTTGATGGTTATGGTCGAGATAATTGGAGACCGGACGGAGTCTTGTGGGGTTGTCGGACCATAGTGAATCCGTCTGTGTCGATTAAGGACCGTACCGTTGATGTACCCCAAGTCATGTTGAACGCATGCCTCATACTTAGCTGGCCGGATAAGCACTTCCGACCGCGAAGCCTAACACTATCCGGGCCGGTTCTCGATCCGTTCGCACCGTATTGGAGATGGATGGGGGACCACAGGGGCGCGAAGAGTAAGTCCGAGGTCCAGCATGGCTGGCTAAGGCAATCGGGCGGTCCCTGGGTACGGTGGTTCTATGCGCGAGTCCGCGTACTTATTTTTTCCCGGATACGTGCCACGGTGATCCGTAGCTCACTTCAAGGCGTGCGTGAGTGTGGTTTGTATGAGGAATACCCCCCGAGCTCAAAGAGTAATCGATTCGAATCGCCATCGTTCTGGGACAAAGTGAACACTTGACTTGAGCTGCACCATCGTAGTAATAATTATGGAATGTGGTTAATGATGGTGAGGGGTTAAGCTAATGTTTATGATTATGGTTACTACTTGCTTGCTTAATCATGATTAATATACTATAATGATGCATAGTACAGTGTGCTTACCTAGCATAAATAGGAATGACTAAGCCGAGCAATCACTTTTAATGTTACTACCGCTTTTCCGCCAAAAGAGTCAAGCTATCCCCCTCGATAAAGCCTGTCATACTCCTTGGAGTCTTTTATTTTGAGTCGGTCGGGTAAGTCTAGCCGAGTACCTTCTCGTACTCGTGGTTTTTCCCGCTTGTTGTTTGTGCAGATGGCCATACCTACCACGGGTATTGTGAGACCGCTTTTATCCAAAAATTGGATTAAAGTACCAAGGGCATGGTCGTTCTTAATATTCTCCCCACTTGCTTTTGTGGATTGGCTATCGAGCTGGCACTGTATTAAGCCTAAGTTTGTGTGTGTGGGTTGAGCTTTTAAAACTATCCTGTTTCCGCTACTTGGATTTGAAGAACTTGGTTTGTAATAACTTTATTTCCGCACTCTGATGTTGTTGGACTATTTGTGAAATGTTGTAACATGCGAATGGTGATGCTAAACCCATACTATCTTGGTTGATGATGTTTGGTTTGAAATCCTTCGAGATTTCCGGACTACCGGGTTTATAACGGCTTAAGTGTGACAATTGCTTGCTTAGCGAGTGATTTTTCACTTATGTTTTTATAAATTGGTCGGTTCTGTTACAGCTAGCATCAGAGCCAGGTTTAGCGGTTACTGTTCACATGTGTATTTAAAAACAAAGGATTTTGGTTTCAAAACTGAATTTCAACTTATAGATCTATAAGTCTTTGAGAAAAACCCGTTTGCAAATTAAGAGTATGCCGGTGGTCATATCCTTTATGCCCAAATAAGGACTCTAGGTGGCTATTTAAGTAACCGACTTGGGGGCTTGCATCATATTTTGTTTTCACTGTTGCCCATGCAAAGAAGGTAATTGTATGGGTGCCATTCGCTTGGATGGTAATGAATGGTTCAAATGCCTCTACGTCTCGGTAAGTGGGAGTTGTGAGAGCATGGTTGTCCAACCGGCAATCTAGGGGAGTGCTAGTGTGATACCGGAAGTACTTACATGTCAAAACTGTTGACACCTGTTATCACCCAAAATTTATTAGTAATTACCACTTCCCGATACATTGATATATGATAAGAATAGGGTTACCAGTAACAATTTCCACGAGTTTTGGTGATTTGTGCATTTTTCAGGGAATTCTCCAGAAAAGCCTAAAAGAGGGATTTAAGTGCTAATGTACCACGAAACTTGATCGCGACGCAAACACATCACCAGAGGGTTCAGGAATACTCCAGAAGACACCCGAAGCAACAGGGGGGCCAGCAGCCGCCAAATGGGGCCGGGCGGCCCCACCACTGCGCCCGGGCGGCCCCTAGGGTTAGGGTTTGCCGCCCCCTTACGGAACCTTCCTCCACCGCCTCGAGGAGTCATCACGGCCGCTTGCTACGTCGGTTTGATCCAACGGCGCGTATCAATCCCACCGGGCTATAAAAGGAGGGCCATACCCCCCCCGGAGGAGGCAGATTAAGAGATGAAGAATCGAGCTTTAGATAGAGATCCACTAGATCTAGGCTAGCAATCAAGATAGAGATTAGAGATAGAGTAGAAGAGTAGAGATTCGGAGGAGCCCGGCTGTCGGAGCATCCTCGGGGGGACTGTAAATGTCTAGATTCGGCTCCCTCGCTTGGGAGGCGTGTTACGAGGTACTTTTGTATTTACCATTCGATTCAAGTGAGCATTTGTTTATATTCATTCTTTGGTTTGCAACTCATACTATATTGAGTACTTTGATTTGGGTAGCTCCTAGGTCGAGTAGTATTCGTAGCGTAGGCGTGGTGTGCGGGTTATGATTGCTTGTGAATGTCCCCGATCATTGGGATAGTGGTAGCTCGCGTAGGTGACTTTTTATAGCTGCGTTGAATCCTCACGTAGTCCACTTTCCGTTGATAGGACTGATAGGCCTATAGGTGTCTGGTAGGTAGATTACTCTGTTTCTTCTCCTATTCAGGTCACTGGCCCAATAAGATGATATTATACAAAGTTTACCGGTAGTTAGAACTAGAGTACATTAGCTATTTCCTCATTCTCAATAGTTTTCTAGATTGTTTGTACCCTTTTAGATTAAGAGTATTGGGCTATTTCATAATTCACCTACTGTTCCTTTGGGTTCGATATTAAAACCGGGTTGATCTTGGTGAAGTGCTGATCAAGTATATATATACGTGCGCTTGCGGATAATCTGATTATAATCATTATTTAGGGTGCGATTAATTTATACCAACAAGCATTTCTGGCGCCGTTGCGGGGAACGGTTTGCTGATTTTGATTTAGCATATCTTTGTCTATAGTTATCCTTTTTATATTAAAAAAAAAAAAAATAAAAAAATATATTATGGAAAACGAATCTCAACTTTTATATCAATATGGAGCACCATCGGGATCGTACCTTCACCAATGGAATCTTCTAAACCTATCACATCATCGGCTATGAGCTACGCCCGGGATTAATTAAATTAGTTCGGGGAACATATCTTTTACGGTAATACTAGCGAAAACCCCTATTCCCACTTAAGCGATTTTGAGCAGACATGTTCATGTCGAGCATTAAAGGCATGGCCGATGAAACTTTAAGATGGAAACTCTTTCCATTTTCATTATGCAGGCAGAGCCAAGAAATGGTATAATCGCCATGTTGGGAGTAGTCAAGGAGATTGGGAAATATTATGAAAATACTTTTGTCTTAAATTTTTCCCCCAAGTAGAAAAGGTCGCTAAACTTCGATTTGAAATCATAGGATTCAAACAATTAGACAATGAATCGCTAGGCAAGGCTTGGGATCGTTTCGATGGTTTTGTAAATTCGGACCTAATCTTGCTTTACAGAACCCATGCTTTTACAACATTTCTTTTTAGGCCTTGATGATAGAAATAAGGAATATCTTAATTTGGCCTCGGGTGGAGTATTTATGCATATTCTTGTTGAACATGCTAAAACTATTCTTACTAATATTTTAAATGATCTCAAGAAGAAAAAGAAGAGTTGTTAGAAGAAAATTCTCATTTAGCTGAAAATGAACTTTTACGATTCATCTCAATTTATAGTTGAATCAAAACCTAAGCTAGCTAATAAGATAATTCCAAATTAAAGTGGATGTTTGAAATAGAGGATGATTTCTTTAATGATTTTGGGAATACTACACTTTATCGTAAAATTATTCAACCTCAGCATTCTAGAGATTTCAATTCTAATCTTTCACATCGATGATTTAAAATTTCTAAGAGAAATAACAAGGGAATTGATTTTTATTTTGGGAGATGATTGGTTGATAGAATCGAGCAATCCCCTGAAGTAATTCGTCTCAGTTCACCCTCTGTTAGTATAAAGTTACAAGTAGATTCATATCCCTTTGAAGCTTTATATAATCCAGTTGTAGGAGTCAACATTATGTCATATACCTTTGCTAGAAAATTCTTGAAAGACATACCATTAATTCCTATAAATAAATTATTTAAAAATTGTTCAGGACATATTATTCCTAGTTTAGGAGTTTTGAGTGCACTTCCTATTGTTATTAATGATTTCCGCATTTTGCTAAATTTCTATATCTTTGATGTGTGGGATTTTGATGTAATGATTGGAGTACCCATAATAAAACTTCTTCAAGAAGGTCGTGATGGTAAATTAAATGTTCAACTTGGGAAAGAATTTAATTTTTTGATACCTATAACTCATGCAGTAAAATTTAAAGCAGAGCCCCTTCCCGAATTAGATCCAATAGAAGAGGTTAAGGCTATTGAATTCAATGATTTAATTCAACCCGATTTAGAAGATAATACCCAGTTCTTCATCGATGAAGAGGAGGAGGACCTTGTTGATCCTGAACCTCTTGATGAATTACTAGAGCCACCTAAACCCCCTATTGAGCTCAAACCGTTACCATCCGGTCTTAAATATGCTTTTCTAAATAATGATCGAGAATATCCTGTAATTATAAGCGATAAACTTTTCGATGAAGAGACTTATAAATTAATAATTGTTTTAGAAAAACATAGAGCTGCTTTTGGATATTCACTCCAAGACCTAAAAGGGATTAGCCCTGTTCTTTGCACCCATCGCATACCTACCAATCCAGAAATTACACCTTCAAAGAGAGCCTCGGCGTAGACTCCAAAATGCGATGCGGGATGTAGTAAAGAAAGAAGTTCTAAAGCTTTTTACATGCGGGGATTATATACCTGTGCCGCATAGCGAATGGGTAAGTCCTGTGCAAGTTGTACCTAAAAAGGGAGGAATGACGGTTGTCCAAAATGATAAAAATGAATTAATACCTAAGAGAACATCCTTTGGATGGCGAATGTGTATAGATTATAGAAAACTCAACAAAGCAACAAAAGAAAGACCATTTTCCGTTACCTTTCATTGATGAGATGTTAGAGCGCTTAGCAAATCATTCTTTCTTTTGTTTCCTTGATGGTTACTCGAGGATATCACCAAATTCCTATCCACCACGATGATCAAAGCAAAACCACCTTTACATGTCCTTATAGAACTTATGCTTATAGGAGAATGTCTTTTGGATTATGTAATGCACCCGCTTCTTTTCAAAGATGCATGATGTCTATATTTTACGATATGATAGAAGAAATCATGGAAGTTTTTATGGATGATTTTTTTCAGTTTATGGAAAAACTTTTAATGATTGCCTAGAGAATTTAGACAAGGTTTTGCAAAGATGTGAAGAAAAACACTTAGTCCTCAATTGGGAAAAATATCATTTTATGGTTAGAGAAGGAATAGTGTTAGGACACCTAGTGTCGAGAAAGAGGAATAGAGGTAGATAAGGCTAAAATTGAAGTAATTGAACAACTACCTCCCCTATTAATGTGAAAGGAGTCCGCAGTTTTCTTGGTCATTGTGGTTTTTTATCGTAGATTTATAAGAAATTTCTCACAAATTGCTAGACCAATGACCAAATTGTTAGCTAAGGATGTACCTTTTGAGTTTGATGAAGAATGCTTTGAATCATTTAATATTCTTAAGAAAGCACTTACATCGGCACCAATCATTCAACCCCCCGATTGGTCTTTACCTTTTGAAATTATGTGTGATGCTAGTGATTATCTTTGTAGGAGCAGTCTTAGGACAAACAAAAGATAAAAACGCATCATGCAATTGCTTACGCTAGCAAGACAATGACGAAGCACAATTAAATTATGCAACCACTGAAAAGGAACTTTTTGGCTGTTGTCTTTGCTATTGATAAATTTAGGTCTTACTTAGTTGGAGCTAAAATAATTGTTTATTCTGATCACTTATTTGCTCTTAAATATTTGCTCACTAAGAAAGATGCTAAACCACGATTAATAAGATGGATCTTATTCTTTGCAAGAATTTGATTTGGAAATTAAAGATAGAAAAGGGATAGAAAACCACATTTGCTGATCATTTATCTAGGATGTATTTCAAAGAACCTCGGGAACTACCTATTAATGATTCATTAAGAGATGACATCTTTGTTTAAAGTGACCAAGACAGATCCTTGGTACGCGAATATTGTCAACTTTATGGTTGCGAGGATACGTGCCACCGGGGAGAAAATAAGAAAAAAACTCATTTATGAAAGTCGTCTCCACATGTGGGATTCACCATACCTCTTTCGGGTATGCGCTGATGGATTACTCAGAAGATGTGTACCAGTGGAGGAAGGCATGCAGATCATTCAGAAATGTCACTCGTCACCATATGGAGGTCATTATGGGGCATTCCGCACTCATGCAAAAATCGGCAAAGTGGTTTCTTTTGGTCAACCATGTATGAAGACACCAAAGATTTCATCCGAAGATGTGGAGCATGTCAGAGGCACGGAAATATCAATGCAAGAGATGCTATGCCACTCACCAACAACCTTCAGATAGAGCTCTTTGATGTCTGGGGAATTGATTATATGGGACCCTTTGTGAAGTCAAAAGAATTATGAGTACATTTTGGTGGCGAGTTGATTATGTATCCAAGTGGGTAGAAGCTATGCCATGTAAGAATGCTAACTCAAAACACTCAAAGAAGATGTTTGAAGAGGTTATATTTCTAAGGTTCGGAACACCTAGAATGGTTATAAATGATGGAGGAACATATTTCACTGATAAGAAGTTTCACTTATACCTACAAGCTCATGGAATACGACATAATGTCGCTACTCCATATCATCCTCAGACAAGTGGTCAGGCGAAACATCCAATAAACAAATCAAGAATATTCTCCGAAAAACAGATAAATGAAATGGGAACTTTATAGAAGGATCGCTTCACGACGCACTATGGGCATACGGGACGACTTATAAAACACCTTTGGGAATGTCACCATATGAATTGGTATATGGCAAGACACGCCACTTACCGGTCGAATTAGAACATAAAGCTCACTGGGCTATCAAAAGATGGAACATGGACCTAGAAGCTGCTTAGGAGAAAAAAGAAAAATGCAATTATCGAATTAGAAGAATGGAGAGAAAAGACCTATCACAATTCAAAGATCTACAAAAGAACGGACGAAGAGATGGCATGATAAGAGGATCAAGAAGAAGGAGTTTACACCAGGAGATAAGGTATTACTTTTTAATTCAGGTTTAAATTATTCGGGCTTGGAAAATTAAGGAGCAAATGGGAAGGACCTTTCACCGTTGTAAATTCATCACCACATGGAGCAATAACTCTACAATCAAGCGAAGGTACGTTATTCAAGGTAAATGGACATCGACTTAAACTTTATTTAGAGCCATTTAATTCGGGAGTAGTGGATGAAATTGAATTCATCCAGTTACCAACTTATTAAGTTCTATTTTATTTCGGTATGCAATTTTTATCCATAAATACATCTAATAGAAACATAGGAGGAGTCCGAAGTACCCGCGGAAGGGCACCGAAGTGGGCCCTAGGTGGGGCGGTCGGCGCCCCTATGGGGCCGGTCGGCGCCCCCATGCCCCTCGTCCCGACTCTCGTCTCACGTCCTTCTACACTCTTCCTACGTATATTCGCGTATTATCCACAGCGATCGGATATCCTTTAAATGCGGATCCCGTAGAACCTAGGTTTTATCCTCATCTGTCTCCACGAAAACCCATATAAATACGTACCTAGAACTCCTCAACTTTATTCCATAACCAGACCACCTCTCCCTTTCAAAGAGAGCTCTCCAATCTAGATCTATTAGCAATGGCGAACAAAGGCGATCGTCTCCTATGGCGCGGACTTCGACAAACATCCCCGGTGATGATTCGAAGGCCCTCGTCCTCGCCAGCGCCCGAAGCCTCTCGCCGTCATGCCGCCAAAGCAAGTTGCAACGATCCCCCGGCGTCATGAGCAAGTCTACTACGTGCAAGATCCATCTGCTCTTCCTCCACCACTGCAAGGCCGATGCTTGAAGGAGGTGCTAAGAAAAAGCGATTGCTATCCCCAAGGGTACCCGGCTCTTTGCACCAAGACCTAATGAGCGACTCGTGGCGGTCGAGACCGACAAGAAGGGCGCGGCTAATATGCGCTAAGTACTCCAATCTTTGCTCGCCCTTCCGTTCAAGGAGTTCGTGCAAACCACGATGAGGTATGCTACACTGAGCCCATCGCGCCTAAGCCAAAGCCTAAGAGAAGAGAGCAGCACCGGCATTAGCTTTGGAGAAAGTTCCTAAGTAGCCCGGCACCAACCCTACGCACTCTTAACGAGAAGCTTGAAGGCCTCTCTGACCTTGTCAAGGAGATGAAAACATCTAACAAGCTGAGGGACAAGCTCATAGATGACGTAGAAAAGAAGGTTGGGGTTAATCTCAAGTTAATCCGCAGCCTCAAGCGCGACAAAGACAAGCTTGAAGAAGAGGTTGTAGCCCTCAAAGCAATAATTCGGGGCCTCAACAATGAAGGGCAGCATTAAGCGCCTAGTTATCCAATAAGGCACACTTCCGCTAGTCCGATTAGTTAAAGGAGTCGGTCGAGTCGAGTCATTTTGTTAGGACAAAGCCTAATGAGCTAGGGCGTCGTTAGCTCGGTCATTAAAGCGTCTATTGAATTATTTTATACCACCACCATAAATGAATAAAGTGCCTTATTTTATATTAATGTGTGTTATCTATTCTACTCTCTATTTTTGGAATATTTTGTCTCCACATATTGCACGGAAAGTATGCAGGAAAACAAGTGTGGGGAAGTACAATTAATCACGAAGCAAAAATACGATCGAAAAAGTAGCGTAATTGAGCGACATCGACCCAACACCGCACACTTGGCGGGACCCTGAGGACCCCCGAGGTGGGGCCGGCCGGCGCCCTGGTGGGGGCGGGCGGCGCCCCCCTGCCTTCTCTCGCCTCTTCGTTTCGGTCATGGTCAGGTTCGAGTTAATTACAAGTCAAATACATATACTCTGAATTTCAATTAAAACTTTTAATCTTTATAATAAATGCTTCACGAAATAATAAACCCATTCAATCCATGACTTAAGAGAAATAAATTATATGACACCCTTCTAGAGTCATGAATATTATGAATTCTATAGTGCTTCATGATTGTCTAAGTTATTGTAGGGAGAAAGATAGCAAAGATAATGATTATTCAATTTTCTGTTAATTTGTCTTTGGAGATTTTATTTCGAAAAAAAAATTTTGAAACACTTAGCTTCACTCTTCTTTGTAATGGAATCCAATAATAATTATATCAAAACAACTTTAATTATGGCTCTGGTTGAAGAGGTTTATCATATTCCCAACATCATAAGATAAATAAAAATAAAATTCACTATCTTGAGCAATATTGTGAAGGAGGCATGAGCTATTCAAAAGATTCCGAGGAAATAAAAAGGGACAAGTGTCGAAACCTCGAGAAAGATAGATCATGAGGAAATAAAAAGGGACAAGTGTCCGAAACCTCGATGAAAGAAAGAAATAGGAGCACGTGCTCATCAAAAAAGAAAGACTCATGGTTCCTCCAACATAATATGCCAAGAAGTGAGAATTTTTTTTCGATCTAGGAATATGATATCTCTCTCCTCGCTATAAAAATATATTCAATTTATGTCTCTACCATTAGTGCCATTACAAATGAGAGGGTTGAAGCTATGTTTTTGCAAATACACCTTTACTCCAAAAGACATAATTAAAGAAAGAGTAATCAGTCTTCAGCTCTCTTACTCCGCAATCACTTGAGGATCCATGATAGACACTTTAGAATTCCATAATATATGATCACTAGACTGTTGCTATACAATTTAATCTCTAAGTTACGCATTGAATGTATATCCATTCTACTAAAACCAACCTTTTTTTCGGGGACGAGCAAAAGCCTAAGTGTGGGGGTAATTGTTGACACTGTTATCACCCAAAATTTATTAGTAATTACCACTTCCGAGACATTGATAGATGATAAGAATAGGGTTACCATTAACAATTTCCACGAGTTTTGGTGATTTGTGCATTTTTCAGGGGAATTTTCGAGAAAAGCCTAAAGAGGGATTTAAGTGCTAATTTACCACGAAACTTGATCGCGACGCAAACACATCACCGAGAGGGTTCGGGAATACTCGAAGACACCGAAGCAACGGGGGGGCCAGCGGCCGCCAAATGGGGCGGCCCGGCCCCACCCCACCGCCGGGCGGCCCCTAGGGTTAGGGTTTGCCGCCCCCCTTACGGAACCTTCCTCCTCCACCGCCTCGAGGAGTCATCCGGCCGCTTGCTACGTCGGTTTGATCCAACGGCGCGTATCAATCCCAGGGCTATAAAAGGAGGGCCATACCCCCCTTGGAGGAGGCCGGATCAAGAGATGAAGAATCGAGCTTTAGATAGAGATCCACTAGATCTAGGCTAGCAATCAAGATAGAGATTAGAGAGATAGAGTAGAAGAGTAGAGATTCGGAGGAGCCCCGGCTTTGTCGGAGCATCCTCGGGGACCTGTATGACAAATGTCGGATTCGACTCCCTCGCCGGGGCTGTGTTTCGAGGTACTTTTGTATTTACCATTCTGATTCAAGTGAGCATTTGTTTATATTCATTCTTTGGTTTGCAACTCATACTATATTGAGTACTTTGATTTGGGTAGCTCCTAGGTCGAGTAGTATTCGTAGCGTAGGCGTGGTGTGCGGGTTATGATTGCTTGTGAATGTCCCCCGATCGGTAGGATAGTGGTAGCTCGCGTAGGTGACTTTATAGCTGCGTTGAATCCTCTGTAGTCCACTTCCCATTGATAGGGACTGATAGGCCTATAGGTGTGCGGTAGGTAGATTACTCTGTTTCTTCTCCTATTCAGGTCTTTGGCCCGATAAGACGATATTATACAAAGTTTACCGGTAGTTAGAACTAGAGTACATTAGCTATTTCCTCATTCTCAATAGTTTTCTAGATTGTTTGTACCCTTTTAGATTAAGAGTATTGGGCTATTTCATAATTCACCTCTTGTTCCTTTGGGTTCGATATTAAAACCGGGTTGATCTTGGTGAAGTCTTGATCAAGATATATACGTGCGCTTGCGGATAATCTGATTATAATCATTATTTAGGGTGCAGTTAATCTATACCAACAAAAACCATGTACTTACCAAGGTATTTAATTGTGGGTTGTGCCGTCTGTTGAGACGATGCCGTCTTTGGACGAGGACCGGGTAGTTGTACTACATGTGCGTGTATTTGGGAATGCACGTGCGTGTGAGTGCTTAATCTTTACTTTCTGCAATGCATTTATTCATACTGTTAGGATGGGCTGAAGTGGATTTTCTGCAGGTACATAACAGCGATTCGTGTAGAACGACTAGATATACGCTATGAGAGAACGTTGTATGCCACCGTATATCCGCTAGAAAATATTTTTGCTAAGTTTGTGAGAACGTAAGCTACGTGCATACATCATGTTTGTTCATCTCATGTCATTACATTTACCTTCCCTTGTAAATTAATTACTTCTGTTAATTAAAAATTGGATAATTAATAACTTGTTTCACCCGGGATAAATTTCTGACAGATGGCTCGCACAAAGCAGACAGCTCGCAAGTCCACTGGAGGACGTGTGCCACGTGGACAGCTCGCACCTCGCACCACTATCCGGGAGTCTCACTTCCTGGAGGAGTTTGGGATGCCCACGCTTCTTTGGCGTGTGCTGGCCCATGTGGGGTATACGGAGGAGCAGCGACCCATATACTCCTGGGTGACTGAGGAGCCGAGCGACGGAGACCAGCTGGTTGCCGTGGAGGTTACCGTCCCACCACTCCACGAGGACTCGGAGTGGGAGGGGTGGCGCATTCGTGCCTACGGAGTCACACCGGAGGAGGGGGCTAGCAGAGTTGCCTTCTCAGTCCTGCGCACCATCATGGAGCGTTTTCCGCTGAGCCTAGCGCAGGCCTTGGCGGGAGTGTTCCCTCGTGGTGACCCTGCTGACACTTTCTGGGAGCAGTCTCCCAGCATGGCACGCTGGCCTGGGATTCATGAGATTGAGGATAGCGACAATGCAGCGATGAGTGCCATGTTTGCTATGATGCAGACCTTGGATGCTACTCAGTCCTGCATGTACAAGATCAATGACTGGAACAAGACCTTGTCGAAGAAGCAAGAGAAGAAGAAGAAGAGGCACTCGGATCATGTCAGAGATCTGAGGCACCAGATTGAGCTTATCACAGCTACCAGGGATGACGCTGAGGCTCGTGAGAGGGCGGCCAACAGGGAGATCGCTACCTTGCACGCACGTGTCGCACGCTATGAGCAGTATGAGAGGAACACCGATAGGATGATGGCGCAGCTAGTCACGAGAGGAATGAAGCCCGGAACGACGCCCATCAGGGCACGCGGCTCTTTGACCGTGAGCAGTACATTGACCAGTTGCACGAGGACTACCACGTGCTATACAACCAGGTTCATGGTCACCATGCGCCTGGAGCGGCTGAGATGGAGCCCGGAGTCATCAACCCCGATGGAGGCGAGGAGGACGCTGACCTTCCCCCTGCACCCGAGCCTGCACCCGACGACGACGTTGTTCTGGCTGCTGAGTCCGACGTCGGTAGCGAGCACGAGTAGGCTAGTAGTCGCATCGCTAGTCCAAGTTGCGCTCTTGTCTCTTTTGTTGCTGGCATGTAACCCTTATGAGATGTGACTCATGTGTGTTGGATCGTCATGTGTTGTGGTGCTATCTGAACGCCTAAAGTCCAGCGTATGTATGCTGGCAATTTTGGATGTTGTATGCCCTGGATGATGCTTTTATTCAGTAATCTAATTAGTGATGTTATAGATTGTGGGGATGAATCTTTATGCCTGTGTGTTGTTGAATGAATTGATTTTCTTCCAATAATTCATTGGCATGATTATTACATTGCTTACAATGTTGTAACATTACCTAATAATTACTTGATGCTGAAATATGCAGATGGTTGGGACTCGCCGCACTGTGAGTGGCTCTTTGGTTGGAGATGGATCCAGCCAAGGCGAAGGCAATGGAAATGGTGGTAACGGAGGTGACGGGAACAATGGTGGAAACGGTGGGAATGGAGGAAATGGAGGCAATGACGGAAACGCTGGGGGTAACCTACCACCACCACCTCCTCCACCGTTGACCGCTGAGCAACTTTTCCAACAGTTCCTCGGCAGGCAGCGCAACATGGAGGCCACGTTGCGTGATATTGCAGCAAACACCAGCCATGGAGGCCACCGTGACCGTCCCGTCAACCAGTACAGTACCTTCAAGGACTTTCTGGATACCGATCCGCCCAAGTTCTTGCAGGCTAAGGAACCGCTTGAGGCTCTTGAGTGGATCAACACAATGGAAGACAAGTTTCGCCTGCTCCGTATGACCGAATCATTGAAGGTTGAGTATGGGGCACATCAGCTGCAGGGGCCGGCTGGAATTTGGTGGTCCCATCAGCGCACCACTTTCCCGCCGAATGCTCCCATCACCTGGGCACAGTTCACTCAGATGTTTCGCAGCACCTATGTTCCACCAGGTTTGATGGCTATGAAAGTGTTAGAGTTTATGAAGCTTAACCAAGGCAACAAGAGTATGACTGAGTATCTGCAGGAGTTTAACAACCTGTCCCGCTATGCTCCTGCTTATGTGGACACTGAAGAAAAGAAGATAGCTAGCTTCAAGAGGGGTCTCAATACCAAGATGGCCAAGACCATGGGTATTAGTTCAAGGGCTACCTTCAACGAGTTCATCAGTGACTGCTTGACTCAGGAGAACAACAATAACCTGCATGCTGCTTCCAAGAACCGCAAGAGAAACTTCGAGGGAGGATCTTCTCGATCTGAGCCTCCAATGGCTAACCGTCCATGATACCGCCCTCCCCGCTCGAACTCAAGGTTCCGTGCACCCGCTCCAAAGAGGAATGCTCCACCACCTCCGAAGAACCAGAGGGGTTATCGCCCACCTGCACCTCAAGCTCAAGCCAAGACTGAGGGTTCCACGGCAGCTGCTCCCGCCGTGAGGGGCCCATGCTTCAACTGCAATCAGATGGGTCACTTCGCCAAGTACTGTCCCTACCCAAAGAAGCAGACGACCTATCCTGCCCGTGCACACCACACCACCGTGGATGAGATCCCCGAGGGAGAACCAGTCACTGCGGGTACGTTTTTTGTCAACAATCATCCTGCAATTGTTTTATTTGATTCTGGATCATCGCAATCTTTTATGAGTCAAGCATATGCACGATCGCATGAGAAGAACACGCCCAGCATCTGAGAATTGCGCTTACCAGACTAAGAGAACATAAGTTGTATGCCAAGTTCAGTAAATGCGAGTTTTGGTTAAAGGAAGTTGCTTTCCTTGGCCATATCATTTTCGAAAATGGCATATCAGTCAACCCGTCAAAGGTGCAAGAAGTTATGGATTGGCAACCACCCACGTCTGTGCATGAAGTTCGGAGTTTTCTTGGAATGGCAGGGTATTATCTCCGTTTTATTCCAGATTTCTCTAAGATTGCCAAGCCAATGACAAGTCTGCTACAGAAAGAGCACAAGTTTGTCTGGACAGAGGCATGTGAGGCAGCCTTTCGCACCTTGCGAGAGTTGCTAACCACTGCTCCTGTCTTGGCACAGCCGGACATCGAGAAGCCGTTTGATGTGTACTGTGATGCATCGAAGACTGGTTTGGGTTGTGTGCTGATGCAAGAAGGCCGAGTGATTGCTTATGCTTCACGTCAGTTGAGGAAGCATGAAGTCAACTATCCCACGCATGATTTGGAGTTAGCTGCAGTTGTGCATGCCTTGAAGATATGGAGGCATTATCTGCTGGGAAATGTGTGTCATATCTACACCGATCACAAAAGTCTCAAGTACATTTTTACCCAGCCCGAGCTCAACATGAGGCAGCGAAGATGGTTAGAGTTGATCAAGGACTACGACTTGACAGTGCACTATCATCCTGGCAAGGCAAACGTAGTTGCAGACGCTTTGAGTCGCAAGGCACATCACCATGCCGTAAAGCCGTTGTTTGGAGAGAAGTTCAATCTGATGCATCCTGCAGTCCTGCATGATATCCAAGTTCGGTGTTCTCTCGACCAACAGATCATTGAAGGGCAAAAGACAGATCCTGGCATCTACCACCTCAAAGAAAGAATGAAGAAGGAATCAATCCCGCATTTCAGATTGGATGACAATGGTGTACTTTGGTTCGACACTCGCCTTGTCGTGCCAAAGGATCGAGAACTCAAGAATAAGATAATGGATGAGGCTCACCTTTCCAAGCTATCCATTCACCCTGGAAGCAACAAAATGTATCATGATCTGAGACCTCGGTATTGGTGGACCAAGATGAAGAAAGAGATAGCAAAGCATATGTGGCTCGATGCGATACTTGTTGTCGTGTCAAGGCCATTCACATGAAGCCGATAGGTTCTTTGAAACCTCTACCGGTTCTCGCTTGGAAGTGGGATGATATCGATATGGATTTCATCACGGGTTTGCCAACTACACAAAAAGGGAAATGATTCAAACGGGTGATCGTTGATCGATTAACCAAGTCAGCTCACTTCTTACTGTCAAGACAACCTACATGACCACCTCAATATTCTCGACCTCTACATTGAAGAGATTATCCGTTTGCATGGGGTGCCCAAGACCATCGTATCGATAGAGGATCACGGTTCATTGCTCACTTACGGACCCGTTTGCATGAAGGAATGGGAACTAAGTTGTTGCATAGCACCGCTTATCATCCTCGGACTTGAGTCAAGGCGAAAGACTTAATCAAGTTCTTGAAGATATGTTGAGGGCGTGTGTGTTATCTGCTAAGGGTTCATGGGAATCTTGGCTACCTTTGGCCGAATTCTCCTACAACAACGGTTATCAAGAAAGTATCAAGATGGCACCGTTTGAAGCTTTGTATAGCAGAAAGTGTAGAACTCCTTTGAATTGGGTAGAAGCAGGAGAAAGAAGATACTACGGTATTGACTTTGTTCCCGAAGCTGAAGAGAAGGTTCGAACTATCCAAGAGCACATGAAAGCTGCACAGTCCCGACAAAAGAGTTATGCTGATAATCGAAGAAGATCTTTGATGTTTGAAGTAGGTGACTATGTCTACCTCAGAGTTTCACCGATAAAGGGTACACAAAGATTTGGAGCCAAGAGGAAGCTTGCACCAAGATATGTGGGTCCGTACAAGATTCTCGAAAGAAGAGGTGAAGTTGCTTACAAGTTGCAGTTGCCAGAGTCTATGAGTTCTATCTTTCCGATCTTTCACGTCTCTCAATTGAAAAAGTGTTTGCGTGTGCCCGAAGAAAGAGTCGATGAGCGGGATTTGAAGCTAGCAGCTGATCTGGTCTATAAAGAAGAGCATGTGAGAATTGTTGATAGCAAAGAAAGAGTGACTCGGAATCGGTTGGTGCGCACCTACAAGGTCATGTGGAGCTACCATGATGATAGAGATGCATCATGGGAAACTGAGGATTACCTGAAAGAAGTTTATCCCGAATTCCATAAAACCTGGTTAGTAAACCCAAATCTCAGGACGAGATTTCTTTAAGGGGGTAGGGCTGTAACACCTCAGTGTTAAGCATTGCATTAGGCTTTGATTAATTAACCCTAATCATCAATGAGCATGGCATAAGCATCATCAAGCATTTAACCCTAAATGCATTGTCATTTCATGTGTTGCATTTGTTGTTAAATTAATTACTTGCTTGATTGTTAATTAGTGCATTTAATCTTTATTGCAAATGCTTAATCAAGTTTGGATCCATGTGCCCAGCATTTTAAAATGATTTAACAAAATTATTGCAAAAAGATTTGGTGCATTTTGGAGCAAAAGAAAAATGATTGGAAATTCCCTTTTTATGCCCTAAGTTCAAAATGAATTTGTGGTTTAAAATTTAATTAGAATTTTGACCTGAGCCTTAAATGAAAGTTGTTCAGTTTGAAATTCTCTACAACTTTTGTTTTGGGCACAATTCTTGAAAACGAATTTAAATTTGTCAAAAGGGAGCTTTTTGATTCAGTTTTAAATTTCAAAAAAAAAAGGGCCCACCGAACCGGCCGGCCGTTTCCGCCCGGCTTCGGCCCGAGTGGCCCGCTCCGCTCCCGCCCCCTCGCGCGAAGCAGCGCTGAAGCCGGCCGAGCGTGGCCGGCCGGACGCAGCAGCCGCGACGCCACGCTTCGCCGCGCCCGGCACGTCGCCCGGCGTGGCGACCGGCGCGCCGGCGAGTGGGACCCGCGAGCCCGGCCTTCACCACGAAATGGGAAACGCACCCACTCCACACTCGCTCACTCTCTGCCTCGCCCTTCCTTTCGCTCTCTCTCGCTCGTCTCGCGGCAGCAGCGGCAGCCGCTTGCCGCCGCCGACATCGCCGTCGCCCGGCGTGTTCCATGCCGTTAAGCCACCACCGCCCGCGCCTCGGCCGTGTCGAACCGCCTCACTCCGCTCCACTTCCTTGCGCCGCTAGCCGCCAGCGAGACGCCGTGGTAAGGGCCAATTTTGGGCCGCCTCCTTTCCCGCCGTGGCGGCCCGAGCTCGCCCGGGTAGAAAGCTTCGCGCGGCCCGCCCCCTCTTCCTTTTTCTCCCTCAACGCGCGTCGCGCGTTTCACGTCTGCCGTAAAGGTCGCTCATGGTGTAGGTCGAATCGGTTGAGCCGCTTAGGGCTCGGGTTCGCCGGAACGACACCGGAGCCGCGCCGTGCTCGTCGCCGCCGTGACATGCACGCGCTCCGCCGCCGTTCATGTTCAAATCCGAGACCTTTTCGCGCGTAGTTGTGTTGCTAGGGTTTCGTTGTGGCTCACCGGAGCTTGCTCTTGCCTCGCCGTGCCTTGTCGTGGCCGGAGACGGTGAGGGGCGCCGCCCGTCTGGCGCCGCTGTCCGCCGCCTCGCCTAGCCGCCGTTGCTAGAGCTCGTCACCGTCGAAACTAATACCCTCACGGGTGCGCCTTGACGCGAGGAACACGTCGGTGCCCCTGGCGGGCCGGAGACCTTGCCGTCGGCGAGCAGCCGCCGGGAGAGCACCGCCCTGCCTCGGTGCTGACTGGTGGACCCGTGGACCGGCGGGTCCCGGCCGCCAGTGAGACGTGGTCCACTGGACCAGGTCCACGTAGGGTTAGGGTTTCGGTTTAAAAAGATAAAATGATTTTAAATGTGTTTAAATGGTTTAAAATTCATAGCTGGTGCAAATGGAGTCCAAATCTGATGAAACTTGTTTTGTTAGGCTTCTACTGAGTAGATCTACCTAGGAAAAATATGTGATGCAATTTTTGTGGTACTTTACTGTATAGTTTTATTTAATTGTTTAAAAGGCTGAAAAACTGAGTAAATGCATAGTAAATAAAATATAGCTCCGAAAAATATGGTTCTTGCTTTGTTAGACTCTGTGTGTAATGTAGTTTCTGGGAAAAATATGTATCATGCAGTTACTGTACAAAAATATTGGAATATGATTTAAATGCATTTTAGGGCTGATTCTTAAATGATTTTTAGTAAATAAATTATGAGGAATTATGCCTTGATAATTTTTGATGACTGCTCTTGTGCTAAGAAGTTCTAGATAAAAATATGAAATCTATTGTTTGACACTTTTCACAGTACAAAGTTATTAAATGGGCATTTCTGGCCTGCTGCTTTATCTTTTTTGTGTAGGCTGTTGTACTGGATGAAATGTGATGAAAATTTTACCATGGCTCTGTTGTAGCATGATGTAACTCCTGTAATTTTTATAGATTTTTCTGAACTGTTTAAACAGAGGTCACAGTTCAAGCCTAATTACTCACATGAAATGATAAGTATTGGAATTAAATGATTTAAGAAGTTCTATATTACTTCTTGTGCACTTTCAATCAGGTTATGCTTGCTGGTCCTGTTATGTAGCACCATAACTGAAATGTGATGGTTGGCTATGAATAGTAGTACTTCTCTTTATTCATGTGATGTGTGTACGTGTGTGTGTGCCTACACACCACTCTTCTTTATGCACTTCTCTAAGTGTTTAGAGAAGAGGTATGCACATACTCAGTAAATGAGTTAAGTTGTTAGTAGAGAGGAGATATGCACCTACTCTGTCAAATGATCTGTTAATCATCTTCATTCATGAGCATCATACGTGTATGCATTCACTGTACTTATACATGTGCATCGCATCATACAGGTTCGCAGGAGGAGCCCCAGCAGGAGGTTCCACAAGAAGGAGAGGAGGTCGAAGCGAGGAGGATCTACCGGAGTGTCCCAATCACGGGGGCTAGTGACTTCGTTCGAGGCAAGCAGGAGCATTTCCTTACCTATGCTTTCTAACAGTTTAATTATGATTTATGCTTGTTGCATTAGGTATAGGAGTTGTGTGACACCGTTGATGCATTATATCCTTGCTTTACCATTGATTATCCCACCTTGATATACCCCCGCTAGTCTAGGGCGAGTATTATGCTTAGCTTGCTTAGACGGTAGAAGTCGGGGATTTCCTGTCATCCGCGAGTATAGGTGGTTACTTGTGATTGATGGAAAGCTTATGTTGATATCATCCGGTTGATGGTTATGGTCGAGATAATTGGAGACCGGACGGAGTCTTGTGGGGTTGTTGGACCATAGTGAATCCGTGCGTGTCGATTAAGGACCGCATACCGTTGATGTACCCCAAGTCATGTTGAACGCATGCCTCATACTTAGGCGGCCGGATAAGCACTTCCGACCGCGAAGCCTAACACTATCCGGGCCGGTTCTCGATCCGTTCGCCTGTATTGGAGATGGATGGGGGACCACGGGGCGTGAAGAGTAAGTCCGAGGTCCGGCATGGCTGGCTAAAGGCGATCGGGCGGTCCCCCGGGTGCGGTGGTTCTATGCGAGTCCGCGTACTTGTTTTTCCTGGATACGTGCCACGGTGATCCGTAGCTCACTTCGGCGTGTGAGTGTGGTTTGTATGAGGAATACCCCCCGAGCTCGTAGTGTCGATTCGAATCGCCATCGTTCTGGGACGGTGAACACTTGACTTGAGCTGCACCATCGTAGTAATGATTATGGAATGTGGTTAATGATGGTGAGGGGTTAAGCTAATGTTTATGATTATGGTTACTATTTGCTTGCTTAATCATGATTAATATACTATAATGATGCATAGTACAGGTGCTTACCTAGCATAAATAGGAATGATTAAGCTGAACAATCACTTTTAATGTTACTACCGCTTTTCCGCCAAAAAGAGTCAAGCTATCCCCTGATAAAGCCTGTCATACTCCTTGGAGTCTTTTATTTTGAGTCAGTCGGGTAAGTCTAGCTGAGTACCTTCTCATACTCAGGGTTTTTCCCGCTTGTTGTTTGTGCAGATGGCCATACCTACCACGGGTATTGTGAGACTGCTTTTATCCGGTGGATTAAAGTACCAAGGGCATGGTCGTTCTTAATATTCTCCCCACTTGCTTTTGTGGATTGGCTATCGAAGTGGGCAATGTATTAAACCTAAGTTTGTGTGTGTGGGTTGAGCTTTTAAAACTATCCTATTTCCGCTACTTGGATTTGAAGAACTTGGTTTGTAATAACTTTATTTCCGTACTCTGATGTTGTTGGACTATTTGTGAAATATTGTAACATGCGAATGGTGACGCTAAACCCATACGCTCTTGGTTGATGATGTTTGGTTTGAAATCCTTCGAGATTTCCGGACTACCGGGTTTATAACGGCTTAAGTGTGATAATTGCTTGCTTAGCGAGTGATTTTTTACTTATGTTTTTATAAATTGGTCGGTTCGTTACATGAATCCCATCCTAAGCTGTTCAAACAGTGGCTTTAAATTTGAATTTGAATTGAAATCAGCAAAGGACTTAGAATTTTTCTAAGTCCCTGGATTCTGAGATTTAAGTTCAGTTTTCGGGGGCTATGTAATTTTATTTTTCTTGAATCAATTTACGGAATCCAGTTCATCATTTGTTGGTACAAAGTTTCTACTTTAATGATGTGAAATTGGTTGGGTTTAGTTGCTGTTGGTTAGCCCTTAATTAATTGCCTAACATAGCTAATCAATATAATTAGAACCCCTGTTTAACCGAATGTGACCGATTGAGGGTGGGCGGTTTGTTTTTAGGGAGGTTTAGTGGCTTGTAGGTTGCAACCTGTTGGGAGTTAGCTGTTGATCCTTTAAGCAAAGTTGTAGTGCATCAATCGAAGATTGTAGTAGTGGAATTGGTTTACCATTTCATCACCTGAGTCGCGAGTTAGAACGTGTCGAAATCCCTGGTTTCAGTCGCTACAGTGATCGACCGTTACAGCACCTTCTCGTCCGTGTCCGTGCCCGCCGGCGATTGGCTGCCACTGCCACGCCGTGCTCGCCCTGTAACTCATGTTGCGATGGCCAGAGGTGAGTGGAGGAGCCGTTCGCGCCCATACCGTGGCCGGCGCTGCCGAATTCATCGCCGGTCTTCCTTCCCCTTCCTCCCTCTGTTCACCGGCGACACGGGGACGGCTCTCCGTGCATCACGCAAGCCCGACCGTGCCCTGCTAACCGCGTGGATGAGTTCGCAAACTCTCCAGCTGCCTCCCCGTGCACGGCATCGCTTATAAATAGACCACCTTTGCCGTCGTCCGTTTTCTTCTTTACGCTCACCGGCGGCGAGAACCCTTCGCCGTTAAAATTCGCCGCGTTGCTCTACCACTTTGCCGTTGCGTTTGCAAATATTTCCGCCCGACTCTGCGCCTCGATTACAGCCCGATCGCCACGGGTTGCCATCGACCAAATCGCCCAGACCACCCTCGTCTTCTTGGCGGCCGGCCGAAACGCCGCCGTGATCGGGTTCCCCCGCCGACCCATTCGCTCAGTGAGCCTCAGTTCCTACCCAATGTTGTTTTGAGTTCACCTTGAGACCCTAATCGCAAGAGGCCTATCCTTCTCATCTCTACCATGCAGGTTACGTCGGAACAGCAGCTCGTCGTAGAGTTCACGTCGCCGGAAGCACCCTTCGCCCCGGCCAAACACCTCTGCTTTATTTTCAACCCAATCAGTGTGAGCATCGAGCCCGTAGTTGATCACTGATGGTTATTAATGCTTTTATTTTAACTCTATGGCACGATATTGGCGAGAACGCATCGCGCCGGGCGAGCCTTGTGCCGCCCGTGTCGCCATAACTCCGACCAAGCTCACTTAAAGCCATAGTTGTTCGATTAAACCGTCGGGGAGGGTTCGGAGAAGTGAGAAGAGTGAGTAGCCGCATTTGTCACCGCCCGGCAAACCGCCGGAGGAGCACCACCGATCCACCGCGGCGCCGACGCGCCGCCATGGCCGTCGGGCGGGGTGCCCCGCCTTGCACGCGAGGGCCAACTAACACCCTAGGTTGATGCGCGGGGTTGCCCCGAAAGCACGCCGGTGCTAAGCTCACCGCCCGGCGACCTCGTCGTCGGCGAGAAATTGCCGGTCAACGGCGGCGCCGCCATGATCAGCTCGGAACTACTCGTTCTCGACCGGCGGGGCCCGCCGCAGTCGGCGAGAGCTGCTGGAAACCCTACTATGCGCGTTTGTTTGTTTTCCATTTATTTGAATTTCCAAATAGTGCTGTGATTTGTCTTTTTTGTATAGAATTTATTTGAGCTCCAAAAAATTATAAAAATTTTTTTGTGTAACTTCCCTGTGATGGAATCTATGTAGGAAAATTATGAAACCTAGAAAATTAGTTAGTTTTTTGTTTAATCTAAAATTACCCCTTTTAATTAATAAATGGACATTCCATGATTTTTTCTAGAATAAAATATTGATCCAAAAATTATGAAAATTATGTTGCATCCATTTCATGACATCTCTAATCTGTACAAAAAGTTTGGGAAGAAATTGAGAATGTTTTATAAAATCTTTATTTCTAAAATTAGAAATAAAAAAGAAAAAAAAAAAAAAGAGTATGATTTCATGTGTGAGATATTTGAATATTCTAAATTCATACTTTGCTGTTTTAGATGCCTAGGGTACTGTTTGACCTTTAATTATTTCCAATTATATGGTATATGCTTTATTATTTCATGTCATGCCTCTTAGGATATACAAATAAATATGTATGCATTATATACCTTTAAAAGGAAGCACTATCATGTGATACTTGTATGGCTTTCTAAGTTATGTTGTTTTACCTTGGATCATAAACCCCACTGATCCTCGGCCTCTCCATTATTTAGTGATAACAATTTGAATATGCTAATTGATGAGTGATGAATGTTCCTTGTGATAATTAAATCATTTCTTTCAGAGAAAAGATATGCACCTATTCTGTGTAATGGATGACAAGTAATCTTTGGTTTCTTATAAACAATCTTGATAATATAGTGTCGTCATCGAGAGAAAGAGAATTGCACACATGGAACCTTATGTAGCTTTCCATCATTATCATGATCATCACATTGTGCATCATTTCATGTTATAGTTTTTTTTTCACCTGGCGCATTCTATATGCATTCTTGGTATTCATACAATGCATACATTCGTATAGGATCCGAGGGAGAACCTTCCGTCGAGTACACCGTGATCGAGGAGGATCATGAGGAATCTCCACCCGGAGGAGAAGAAGGAACCACCGACTCTCGCGGAGTGCCCGAACCACGGTCCCTCCACTTTTCGCCGAGGCAAGCCCCGGAGCATTCTATTAACCTATTCTATTTGAAATGCAAATATTTACTCCAATTTATTTTACTTTATGCATTACGTTATAAGAATTGCGTGATACCGTTGTTGTATGAACACCTTGACCACTCAAATACACCCTTTTTTATTCTACTAGTATTGGTAGATAGTTGATGCTTAGCCATGCTTAGATAATTAGAAGTCGGATGATTCTGTCATCCGCAACCCAAGGTTGATACTTGGGATGTCCTTAATCATATGATGAATAATAATTGGAGACCGGACGGAGATTATGTTTTTAAATGCAATGTCGATTAAGGACCAAGCCGTATTCGGATCTAGGTGTGAGATTGAGCGTACCTTCACATAACCGCCGAATAACTCGTTTCGACGGTGAAACCGATTAGCCTATTCGAGGTGGTTCTTGAACCGCCGATGCATTCTTTGGGATGATGGACGGGAAAGGGTATTGGTCAAAGACCCTGCGTGACTACGGGCTCACGGCTGAACGGGCATGACTTGTGAGACGCAGATACCATGAGCTTTGCAACCGGATTCAATTCCATCTTTCGAATAGAGTGAACAAAGTGACTCGAAAGCGAGGCTTTGGTCCCGGCTTGCGAGGGTGTGTGATACGGGCTTTACCCAAATTGGTGTATGTCGATTCGAATCGCCGTCTCTCCCGGATAGTGAGAAACTCATACCTTTTCGCAGAGACGTAGTTAAGAAAGGATAACTAAATGTCGAGATTGGAAGGACTATATTATGTAACCTCAATTCATAGATTTGTTTGTTATAAATTTAAAAGATGGCGTAGTCAATGCAAAGTTAGTTCTAAATAGCTAGAGGACAATTGATTGATAATACTTAAAGTAAGGATCAAGTTTAGTAAGCGGTTTTTTTCGCAAAGCTTGCTAGCCAACAACCTTCTTTTTTTATGCTTGTCATGTACCCTTGGAGCCTTTATCTTTTCTACGTCGGGTAAGTCTTGCGGAGTACAATTGAGTACTCGGGGTTTTTACCCATCGTTGCAGGTGACATGTTTTATGAAGGTTATTATGTTACGTGCTATAATCCTGTGGATGACGTGGATGAGTAAAGGCCATCGGGCTTGGCCGTATCTATAACTCCATCACCTTGCTTGTACGGGAGGCTTGAATAAAAGCGGTGATGTAAAAACACTTATGGTATTGTAGTTTGAAATAAATACTACTTTTATGTAACATATTTGGAACCGGTGTTGTAATAAGTTTCGATGTTTAACTATTTCCGCTGTACTCTATAAGGCGGTGAATGGTGTACCTTAATCATGATCACGGTTGTAAGTTGATTTTCCGAGGTCCTTCGTGACACTCGGCGGACTACCGGATTTATTCGAGCGGTGTATGCGTGTCAACGTTATTACGGGGGACAGTTATGCTTAATCTCGGATATATTGGTCGGTTCTGTCACACCTAGCGCCCGGCGCCCGCCCTATTTTCCTCCATCACCGGACAGCCCACCGCTGTCGCTCCTCAGCCGACCGGCGCTCGAGGCTAGGCCCACGGCCGACCTGCGCGGCCCGGCTGCAGTGCCACCCTACGTGTCACCACATCGCCCCGCCACGTGCTCGGGCTGCGCCGCCCATCGATGCTCGTCCGGATCGGCGGTCATCACGGACATCTCCGGTTCTTATTTTACTCCTTTTTCGATTTCAACGTTAGATGGATGGGACACGATGGTCTGCCGCATATGGTTCAAAGAAAACTTTCTTTTCCTTGGTTGTTGCAAATAGATAAGGCTGTCGTAGTTTCAGTTCATCACTAATTGCCATTCGATTGCCATTCTTAAGAAGTATTGATGTTCATTTTCTTGCATAGAAAAAACTTCTTGGGTTGCACAATTGCACTTGAATATCGGTCTTCGATGAAGGAAACACAAATTCTTAGTTCTACCAGTAATTTTACTATCCTTTATGCTGATGCTATGAAGTTTGCTATTCTACCTTTTAGCTACGCAAATATGTTGATACATATCAAGGAAAACCACAAATTTCTAAAAAAATAGAAAGGACAGTCACACTTAAGATGATCCACAACAATAGCATTGCACGAGCCAGGTGGTCTTTTGCTTGTTTTCTTGTGTATAGAT
>JADLZL010005204.1:0-236456 GCA_015844335.1 Chrysopogon serrulatus
TTATTTGTAGGCGATGAAATTCCACAATAATAGCATATTCATTTTGAAAAATTTCCACACCACTAAATATACTTCCTTTCCGGCACACAAGCATCCCCGTAAAGCACCAATGGAAGGTTTATAAGCAAAGGAGTCAAACCTGTTGGGGGCAGACCTGCTTGATAAAAAGAAAGGTCAAAATGCTCTTTTCTTGGTTTCTTGGAAGCAAACAATGTCACATTTACTTTCAATGATCTTGTCTCTTATGGAGATCCATTTTTTTCTACATTTATCCTCTCACATTCCAGCCAGGATTTTCCATTGTCTTGATGTATTCATAGATAAATATTGTGGCGGAATAAGGGCATAAGGAAGGATAAAGAATCTTCGAACTGCGATAGAAAGGCAGGACAACAACTAGCAAAGGCATGAGAAAAAAACAAAACACCGGACAAGATTGCTAACAATGGGGAAATAGATAATCTCCACAGAAAGCATAACAATGGAGCAGAATCCACATAGCATTAAAATTGAAGAAAGTCTTACAACCCAACAAAAGCATGAAAAGACGTTCTTAAACTTAAAAGGAAAATAACAAAGATACAAAGATAAAGAGCACCAAAGACTCAACCAGCAGATAAGATCTTCCAATCCCATCATGTCTTCATTCATCCTGCTTCTTATCCTCCTTGACACTCTTGGAGGTTTCATCTTGCTTCTTTCCCTTCTTCTTTGCTATGGTTCCAAACTTGCCCTAAAGATAAAGGGAGTTTTCATCTAGCTGGTCCTCGGTATTCGACAAATACTAGTGCCAATGCTCTTCAGAGTGTCGGAAAGTGAGACTTGGAGGTTTGACAAAGGTGCAGACGGAGTTCACCACCTTGTAAGAGCTAGCTTTAAACCCTTTGTTCTTCTTTAAAATCTGTTGCTCCTTCGAACTTGAGGAATCAACCAGGGGACTAGGTCTTTGATTTCGGCCTTTTTTTTGTTCCGAGGTGAATCAGGGCTCTAGTTCTTCTTCAATGACCAGCCGCTAACTTGGTTTTCGGAGATATTCACGGCTATCTGGGCCGACCGCAGAGTAGCTATCGAAATCAGCATTTTTGAGGGTCCCAGTCTTAGGTAGCAAAAGGAAGGAAATTGGAGTGCATGTGGCTTCTTGGCCGATCAAAATGAGATGGAGAGCCCGTGCTTTGAAAAGAAATCTGCCCCGCTTTGGGATAGTCAGCTCTCCATTTTCTTGTAAGATACTGGGACTAGGCTGAGATACTGCCAATGGATTGAAATGCTTGATTGTGGAAAGAGGTTGCGAGAAGGATGCCTCAATCCTGACCATACCTATCTGAATATTGTTGATAATAATATTATCCTCCCGTTGCCACTCTATTTCTTGAACATTGTCTTGGTCTTGAAGATTTTGAAGTTCTTCATCATTCATGAGCTCATCTTCAGGTATTTCAAGAGGCATAAAGTTGATTTGAGGGATTTGGAACGCAGCTGCGGTTGGCTCAAGGATAGGCTGGTTTTCCTCCACTATTTCAATCAAGTCCTCCTGTTGATTCAGTTGCTGAATGGCAATTTCATCCTCATCATTAGGTGAGGGGGATAGGAGGATGGATAATCACCTCAAAGAGGTCATCTTGCACGGGGAACATCATTCAAATCCTGCTCTAAAGCTGGAGGAGGAATATTCAGGTCTAGTCCTTGTGCTGCAGGCAATTCATCAGGCCAATCAGGTATGACTTCTGGCCAGGCTGGCCACTCATTACGGTCTTTGGGCTTCCGCAGTTTGGAGCAACATCATTTTCAATCTGGTGGTGCACGACTTTGTCTGTCCCTACTTGCTGGCCAGCCTCAATTAGATTTTGGTGATGGTTAACCTGCTGGCCCACTTGCTGACCTAGGCCAAAAAAATCAAAAGGCTGCTGACCCTGAATCTGCTGCTGTTTTGGAATCTGGTCCTTATCAGTGGACCACCCCCAACATCTCCTGTTGCATGATTTCACATTGGATCGTCCATGAGTCCCCGTCAAATGCTTCTGAATCTGTGAAGACAATGAACTGCGGCACTGACTCTAGGTCTGGAACTCTAACTCTGACAATGATACGGGCCAAACTTCTGGTATCACTCACCCAGTTAATCAGCTTGCCAAAGGTTGGGATCACATTCTCAATATACTCATCTTGCCAGTAATCAATATGTAACCCCAAAAGCATAAGAGTGCATTCTCTATTGAAATAGATACGGCGCTAGTTTCTACCCTGATTGTGTCTAACAAAGGTAACTTGCACATCATCAAACGGGTGGGGACTCGATGCACACAAAAAGTTTCTCTATCCAAAGCAAAGTGAAAAATGAACGAAAGCTTGGCCAAGATTTCTCGATAGCAACATTCCTTTCCTCGAGAGAACTCAAAGAGAACTTTGCGACCATGTTGAAGTCTAGAGGATTGTCGGTAGGCTGGGCGATGGTTGTAATGGCGGCGTTCGTCCCTCGATGGTGGCCTAGAGTGCGCCCACCGCGCGGACCATCAGCACGTGATTCGGAACGTCGATCTAGTCCATACCAGGAGGCCAGAAAGGGGTCGGATCAGCTCTCTGGAAAGCCATGGGAGGGAGCGTGGAGCTTGGCAGAGTGTGGCTTTCTGAATGATCAAGGTGAGCATCAGTACGGAAGAGAGCAATCGGCTGAGCTAAAGTAGCCTGAGAAGATGAAGGGGCTCCCAAAGCTAAATCTAAATTTACCACCTCCTCAGGGTTTCTTGTCTCTGAAACCTGGCCCAGCATGTGAGGGGCCCCATTCGTCAGTGTCGAGATCCGTGTCTTCTAGGGGATTAGAATCGGCTCTGGCCGAGAAGTAATTGCGTGCTTTGCCAACAGCCAATCCGTTACAGAGCTAAAATTGGGCGGGCCGCTTGTTCCGGATTCAAGGGGCACGCCGAGCCTCTTGAAGAGTTGGGTGTGCTGCTCAAGACGGGCCGTCGCTGACAAATTACTGTTACCTAGAGGCCTTCGGCAATTTACTGCAGTATGTCCCCAGCCAGCACAGTAATGACATCTGATGGGGTAACGGCGGCTCTTATGTGAGTGGCTAGAGGAGAGGCAATTAACGCCAAATCCCGGACACACTGCCTGCCCTGAGCAAGATATTGTTCATACTGATGTTGACCCAACTGAAGATGCTTCCGGCCAGGGTCCAAGTTTGAATTAGAAAAACCTGGTGCACTCTGTCCTGACCCTTGTTAGAAAAAAAAAACAGGTTGCCCAAGGAGGTTGCCCAAGAACCGAGGGACGATTGCCAAATTTAACTAAATGCTTGTGAGACCCAGAGAGCTGGAAATGAGAATCAAAATCAACTTGCTGCGAGAAATCAAGGCGCTCAAAAGCTAAACGTCTTAGGGGAATCGAATTAGCTCCCTGTCAAAGGATTCTTCGTGACTGCTTCCGCAAATGAGGAGTTGGACGCTGAGTTTTTTAACAGCCGTCCAGGAATCTGCTTCTTCTTTGATAAAAGTAGCAAGTTCAAGCTTCCAATTTGGTCCACCATGGCCCAGAGAGATGAAAAAGACTTCGTAGCTGGAACACTCAAAACTCTTTAATTTGGCAATATGAAAACCCACGAGGTGGGAAGACACTGAAAAACGAAAGACTCTTGAATCAAGCTGAAGAACGTCAAAATCAAGAGCGCAACCACCCAGAGTAGCTTGAAGGATCAAACCAACCATCTGAGCACAGAGACGGAGCTTGCAACGTCCAAACGAAGCAACAAGAAAAACACATGCGAACTCGACAAGGGGAAACTGGAAGCCCAAACCTCTGCTTAATGATGGATTGGATTGCCCAACCAGGGCGCGGATTGAGGTCGGAGCAGTCCATGGTAGAGCAGCGGCAGTTGATCAGCGGAGAGGAGATTCAAGATCGCCATGCGAGGGGCTCAGAGGCGTGTCGCCAAGGGGTCGGCGGGGAGCGGCATGGTGGTCTTGTATAGTCTCTTCCCGATGTGGATTGTAGATTACGTACAACCAGAGACCATGATCCTCATTGACAGACACACCCTGGTCCAGTTCCGCCGCTGATCCGCCATGGCGAGCACGGTCCAGGTTCGGCAGCTTGTCGGGGAACGGTATGTGCTGGCGTGAAACACATCGCTGAGCAAAATCCTACCAATGCAGTAGTCGACCCAGCATTGGTACGTCCCTACGTCAATCACAATGTCAGAGTACCAATTGAACACCAAGGTCCCCTAGATTCAGATCACTGTCACCGAAGTCGATCTTGGGATGCCTGACCTGCCATCGGCCAGAGCAGCTAGACGGGCAGAGCACATGAAGCTCAACCTTGACCTCCGCGAACCTGTCAATCTGCAGCTCCGCCAAGGCCGAATCGTCGTCGTCCCTGCCGCAGCGCAGGACGCCGATCCGATGTCCAGGCCCTCGAGCCTGCGCAGGCACTGGTTCGTGTAGACGACTTCCCCGCCGTGAACAGTACCGTCGACGGAGGGGAACCACTCCAGCGACGGGCGGCGGGAGCGGGGAGCCGCCGTCACCGGCCGTGTAGGAAGTAGTCGTACAGGTCGGCGCCGAACTCGGGGTCGCGGCCGTGCACGCGGACGGGGTAGATTAAATCATCTGGAAGAGCACGGCGTCGCGGTGGGCGGAGACGACGCGGAAGCAGTCGAGTACTCAAGTTCCCCCTTGCCGCCAGGCCAGCACAGGTAGAAGCGGGACGGCCGCGGCGGCTCGAAGAGCTGGAAGCAGACGCGGATCTCGTCGCCCCTGGAGTTGGTGCAGCATGCCTCGGTGGGCTCGCCGGTGGGGAAGGAGTCGTTGAAGACGTAGCGATCGATCATGACCCTGTTGGGGAGGGGAGGAGGAGGGGAAGGAGGTCATGGCCGGCCCCGGCCGGCCCATCGTCGTCGTCGTCGGTGTGTGCAGCGGGAGTGGAAAGCGGATCCCGGGCAACGGAATTCCGAGTTGAGATGGGCTGGGCCAATCCTAAATGTTAGTCAAATCCAAAGCCCACCTGTGGCCCACGCCACACGACGACCCAAGACGACCCCCTCTCTACCTCGAAGGCTCGAACTGCAACCAGCAGCAACAGCAATGGAGGCCACGGTGACCAAAGACGCGGCGGCGACCGCGGAGCAGGAGAAGCCCCCCTCGGCGTTGGCCTTGAGAAGCCTCGCCGACTACACCGTCGGGGCCATCCCCACCGTCTTCTACGTCCCCGACTTCATCTCCCACTCCGAGCAATCCCAGCTCCTCCACAACGTACTGCACCCACTAAATCCCGTCTCTTTTTATTCGTTTTTTTTTTCTGTTTCTCCGGACTGTATCTGACGCGGCGTTGGTCACTTCTCTGACGCAGATTTACCAGGCACCGGCGCCCAAGTGGAAAACCCTCAAGAACCGGAGGCTGCAGAACTGGGGTACTCTTTCTCTTCTTGGCACTTGGTGGTGTGGCTTGGGGATTGCTTTAGCTTTCTTCCTTTCCTTGACACGGCGTCGGATTGTGCAGGAGGAGTGGTGCATGAGAAGGGGCTCCTGCCGCAGACCCGTGAGTGCTCAAAAAAGCTTGCAATTTTTAGCTTGGTTTTGTGAATCAAACTGAAGATCAGGCATAGCATTGCATAACTGAAGTTTGTCCCTTTATGTAATTTTGGTTCCAATGTGCTTGGATTGAAATGCCCTCTCTTGTTTAGATTGAAAGACCGGTACTTATGCTTGAAGAATGAAGAATAAGATTTTTGCTACAATGCCATCGCCAGTTGCCCAGTAGAGCTGTGGGAAGTTCACCAAGTTAGTTGGCACTTTTTTACAGGATAGGATAACTAACACTATATTGAGTTGCTGCTTCAATAGCACATGACAATTGCTAGTTAGTGGGATGTCTTTTTAATTTTTTTACAAACCCACAAGTCCCACATGATGATCTTCATAAACCAGTCATATAATAGCTTGTCTAGCTTACATGCTTAGATGAAGCTTTCTTAGCAAGTAACACTCTCAAGGGCTTCTTCTTGTGAACCATCATAGCTGTGCTCTGCTTGGTTTAGAAAATCTGAGACACCTGGTAGTTAGGGCTTAGGCTTAGAGATTGAGATAATTAGTTATCACCTTGCTTGGCTTAGATCCAGCTTTTAAGTGCATCATAGCTTTAGCTACTCAAAGGTCTTCATAACTGCTAGGAAGTCAGTCAAGGCTGGATGTTTGTTTGAATATTAGATTGGGATTCAGAGAGGTTTATCCCTCCAAGTTAGGAAAACAAAGAATGGTATGTATTTATGGTATTTATGGGTCAGTCGGATAAAGTATTTATGACCTTTCTTCTTTAATTGTTTCATTTAGCAGATTGTAACCTTTAGAACACTATTACTTGTTTTCCTACCTTCTGAAATGAATCTAGCACAACACAGAGATTGAATTTTTGAGTGCCTGCTATGCTATAATCTTATTGTATTTGATGTCTGAACTGAACTGAACTCAACAGTGATACATTCCTTGATTGTGGGCTAACATGCCTACTAGACTATGTCTGTTTTTATAAATTATACTCAAGTGCATATCAAGAAATTGAGCTTCACAGTAATGCTGCAGTACCTTCGTGGCTAACAAGGATAACCGACAGAATCTGCCAGTGGACGGGTTTATTTCCTTCTGCAATCAATCATGTGCTGATAAATGAGTATCATCCTGACCAAGGGATCATGGTTAGCAATCGACAGATCTGTTTATTCCTCTGTTTACATATTAAGCATCACCCTTCACTTACAAACAACGATTTTGTGCCTTCCAGCCACACCAAGATGGTCCTGCCTACTACCCTGTTGTTGCTATCATATCTCTTGCTTCACCTGTTGTGATTGATTTCACACCCCATCAAAGGCTCAAAGAGCAGCAGGACACTGATCCGCAGGACTTACAGGCCCATGAGTTGCCGTCGCCAGCTGAGACAGAAAGCAATGGCGCTTGTTCACATGAATGTGGAGCCACAAATGAATCTGATCCTGCATCTTCATCACTTATGCTGATGCCCTGCAGCCTGTTGATATTTAAGGATCAGGCTTACACAGGTTAGATAGATCTGTGCAATTGTTTTCTAAATGGGATAGCCAATTAACCATCTTTATTCAATTGTGGTTTTCATTGCATCTTATGGTTTTTATCTCTTTCTCTACAGACTACTTGCATGGCATACAAGATAATAAGCTACATAATCTGGACAAGGTGAAACAATGTTTAACGATCAGTAAATCACCTGTATATGTACCCGATGAGCATCTAAACTTATTTTGAGTGCAAAAAAATGTCATTGTACAGGTCGAGAATCTGTCTTGGTGCCCAGAGCTGAAGCATCTACATTCGGACTCTATCCTTGGGGGCACGAGCATGGAAGAGCAGCGTGGCACGTTCCGCAGGACCGCCACAAGAGTCTCGCTAACGTGTCGGTTGGTGCTGAAAGTCCACAAAAAGCTATTCAAAATCTAGAAATTCTGATTGTAGCCTTGTTTTAGAATAGGACTACCAGTAGGCTATGTAAGATACATATAGGTATTGTGGTTATGGGAGCTGTTGATCGTTTTCTGGTGAAGCCTTTTCTTAGAAATCTACCAGGAAGCACGGGAAGGAACAAGAAACCGCTGGGTATGATGTACGGAGACGAGATGACGCTGTTTTCCCTGTAATTCAGGTCTTCATATACGGTGTGCGTGCAGCCTTTCCCACTCTGTAAGGTTTACAGTCCAATACCACTGTAAATTACAGGCCCATAATTTTACAACCTACGCTTCAAATGCTGTTTGGATGGATGGTGATGCCACTAAATTTACTCCTGTATTGGACCAGAACCGTTGAAAAAAAATTGTTTGCTGGGAAGGTCTGGAAAATTGTACGAGAAATATCAGGCTCAACTCTTCCGACGCCTTGGCTCTACTCGCCTGAGAGGCCGATCCAGATGCGTTTCCTGTGGACAAATGCAAATCGTCCTTTCCACACTATCCCTATTCAGGCTTGTTTAGTTGCACTTAAATACACTTTAATTTATACGGTTTAGAAGAAATTGAGATGTATTTTAGTTTAAATTCTACCTTAATTTCTTCCAAACTGTATGAATTAAGGTGTATTTTAGTGTAGTCAAACAAGCCCTTTGTGAGGAGGTCGTCGTTCGCGTAGGGCCTGCCCACCTGGCAGCGACTGCCGCGGCCGCGGTGGATGAGGCGAGGTCGTCTTCCGCAAGTTCGACGCCAACCGCGCGCAATCCGAGCTCGCGGCGCTCTTTGAGAGCGTCAACCACGCCGCAACGATGACGAGGTGCGCCGCATGATCGAGGAAGCTGACGTGGACGGCGACAGCTACATCAACCTGCCCCAAGTCCGCCACGCTCATGGATATTTGACGTTCAAGCATAGCCATACTGCGTTCGTTTGCAGATTCTCTTCACCCAAACAACAAACCTAAGAGAGAAAAAGATGAACCTGTATCTGAAGGGGTTTTGTTGTGCACAAAAATTTACACTAGTAAACTAATTGTTATAGGTTACCAACATGTCAAACAGAATGGAAGTCTGTCTAGGCTGAGTCCGACTCCATACTTGTTGGCATGTTAGCCTATTGGCAACTGCTTGCTTTCAGCGAGCTATATAGCTTAAGCTGCTTACCGACCTTTTTGTTTCAGTTTTTTCTAGACTTGCATATAAATCTGAGCATGGATTTTCTAATAAGTTATGGTCAAAAAGTCTAAGCATGAAACAAACCAAGGTGTTTGGCAATCTTAATTATCATAGCAATGTTGAGTGTTAAAACCATTGTGCCCTTCTTCCTCACCAGCCCGCTGAAAGGGCCTAGACAGCTAGAGAGGGATTTGAATAGCTTATACAAAAATTCTACAAAGCACTAGAGCAATTTCGATTAGATAAAAAGATAGGCTTTATGCAAATTGCTCTGGTTCTATACCACCTAAAGCAAGCCTGTTCTATGATCTCTAAGGTTAAATCACACAAACTAGCAACTGCTCAACTAACTACAACTAGCAAGAGATCAGCTAATTACAACTAATTCCTTCTACCGTTAGCTCTATGCTACCCTCAATCAATTACCACACAAATCAAGTATGAATGCAAAGCGAGGTGATAGAGTGCAAAATAAATCTACAAGAGACAATTGAACACCAAGATTTATCCCTATGATCACTCGGTTTTTGCGGGCAACCTATGTCCACTTTGTGGGGTTACTAACTCAGTGGCTCACATGCTAATAGGCATCGCACACCAAGCCAACACCAAGGGCATTGTAAGAACAACATAAGAGAGCACTTCCAAAACCACTAATCCATTAGAGTAGCCTTTTGAATCTCAGGAGAATAAACTCGGGAACTCCTCGCAATTGATTGATCGGAGCTAACAATAATCACCAAAGCTGCTCAACTTCTCCAAGCACCAGGTCAGCTAAGTGACGATAATCACCAAAAGTAACGAGTTCCAACAGGCAAATATGCTCAACTAGTGCCACAAGATACAAGATCACTGAGCAAATGCACCAAAAGGCTTTCAATCTCGCTCCAAATGTGATCCAAAAAAAAATGCAATTGAGTGGATTCTGTTCTTGAACTCTCAACAAGTTTGCACAACTAATTGGACGTCCAAGAGAGTGGCTTTGCCCGACCATGTGGTCTATTTATAGTCCCAAGCCAAGGATCCGATGGTTAACCCTTTTGAGCCATCTATGAGTGGACTAGATGCGGGTGCACTAAATGTCTCTTCAGTGCACCGGATGCCATATCGAATGTGCCCAATGACTATAGTCAAATGCAACGCACTAGACACGTGTGCTAGTTGCTCTATCCTTGGAGGTGGACCAACCTATCTCAGACAACACTCGTATGAAAGGGTTAGTCCACTCGATTGTCTCAATTAACTAAAACCAAACATAGGGCTTTCACGCCGCCGGCAGCAGCCGTGAGGCCGCCGCTTCAGCGAGATCGCAAAGCCACCAGCCACGGCTCTAGCCTTTCTTCTCCCTCACCTGTGCCACCGCCGCATAGAGAGCAGGCGCTAGAGTCGACCGGCAAGTGCTAGATCTGAAGCGACCAGATGAGACAACGATGCGGAGATCCGATCGGTGGCATCGATCTAGAGAAGAGAGGGACGGACGAAGGAGCGCTAGTGTAGGGTAGGGTCCACGCATAGTTGGCGCGGCTTTGGCATGGCGGGCGAGTGATGCAACAAGGCCTTAAGGCGTTGCACGGGGAGATCTCACCAAAGCTAGCATGAGCTACTTTTTTCAACTCTGACCAAACATGTCCATGCTAAAGTGATGAATAGTGTCATACTCCCTCCGTATCATAAAAGGAGGACGTCCTGCGTTTGAAGCCAGTTGCGTAAAAGGAGGATGTTCGTCCGTTTCAACGTCAGTTTGGACGCTGATGCCACTCGCGCTTGGGCTCTCGAGCCGTGCAGTAGTTATTGCACTCACACGCGTGATTGGCCGCTGGATGCACAGGTAAAAAAGATTGCGTCGCTGAGGATTCGAACGCTACACCTCCACCTCGGGCCGCGGAAAGCTCACCACTTGGATTATAAGGTAATCCGCATTGATGATGACCCGCAAACCTATTTAATAAGGGCAAAGAAGGAAAACACCCATCCAATTAATCACTCATTGGTATGCGTAGTCTTTGTCTAAAACATCTTCTTTTTATGATACGTAGGGAGTACATAGTAAAGCCACAGCTAGAGCAACCCGAGCACTTGCAAAAAGGGCCTAAATCACCATTCTAAACTTGGTTCCTGTCTCTTTCAAATTTGCAAAATCTAACCCTATTCGCTTCAATTTATTAGCTGTTGCAATAATATTTTTCTCTTGTAGCAAAGCTTTGTCTTATAATTCCTGCCAAATCACTCTTTTCTTTTTGATAAAATGCCAAATCAATCTTTTGAATATCTGAATCTGATGGGCTAGCTACGGTACTCTCAAGAGTCCAAGGTGCCGAGCAGCTTTTGCGTCCGGTCGTCGTCCTTGGTCACCACGCGTGGCCCGCCCACAGCCCGGCGCTCTCTCTGCCTTCCCCTTCCGCACCGCGCAAGTAACCTCTGCTGCTGCAGTCTCCGCCGACCCGCCATGCCATCCACCTCCCCAAAAATGTTCCCCCGACAGGCGGCTCCCACCTGGCTGTGGGGCACCTCTGTCACCGAGTGAGTGCGCATTGCACACACCCTCTTTCCCGAGAGTGAAATAGTGAGTGATGCAGTAAAAAGGGAGTGGACAGTGGACACCCCAAGCCCGCAAGCCGTCGTGCGTGCGTGCACCGGGTGTTGCTCTGCTTGCCCGCCGAGCTCCAGCTAGCCATGCCACCGCGGCCGGTGCACCAGCACCCGGTCCACCGCCACCCTAGCTACTCCTCCTACTACTACACGTCTACTACCTCAAAGAAGGAACCAAGGCAGGCAGGCGGCACGCCAGGACAGGCACCACCAAAACCCCCTTCCTCCTTCCTCACGAAGCTGGTGGGGCGGGCGGCGGAGAGCGAGACATCGCGCGCGCGACGTACGGGGCGAGGGCCATGGCGGCGCCGTTCGTCTACATGCCATCCACAACCCACGGCGACAGTACGCGACCTCCCTCCCCTTCAATTCCACCATCCCTCCTCCGATCCTGCTACCCATGGATCTGCATTTCTGACGCTCGATCGCCTCTCTCGCTTTATTTATTTGTGTGTATGCCTCTGCCGCCTACACATGTTCAGGCGACGACGCTCTTCTCAAGGCCGCGCTGGAGGGCAACCTCGGCCGCATCAAAGGTATAGCCTAACCACCCCAGCCTTATCCCCTCCCTACCGATTCGTCACCGCGTCGATCGATTCGAGTCTGTTTGCCCCTTGCATGCTCCTGTGCGTTTTAGTTTACCTGGATAGCCGCTAGTGCCGTTTCTTGTTGTTGTTGATAAATTATGCTATGTTCTAATGGAAGTCCAGCGGGGTTCTGCAATGCCGCGTACATCTACTGCTTCTAAAAACCCAAACTTCAATTATGCGCTGGAAATAAGGGGCCGGGGGCCTTGCTTCCTTAATGCTGCGTGGATCTCTACTTCTAAAAACCCAAACTTTAATTATGCTAGCTATGTTCGGAACTGCTTGCTTCCGTTGCCGCTGCAGCAGCTGCTACCGCTGGCGTTTTTATTGGTGATGCTATACATGTCTGTCTTCATTACTTCATGATTAGGGCCTGCATTCACAAGGAGCTTTGGATTTTAGTATTTTACCTCCTCCAAGTTCATCTGCTACCTATTGATTCACAGGGAGCTTTGGTCACGTCTTCGTGCCCTTATCTTGACTAGTCCTTGACTGTATAACCACTGTAGCGATGTTATTCACCTCCATTACAAAGTTTGTTTCTCAAATACTCCGAATGTGAAGTCTCATGGTATACTTGTGTTGTCCACTTCTCTTAGTGATGCGTTGCATATGCATGCTGGTTACTCTTCACTTGTTGACATGACTTGTTGGTGCTTGTTTTTTTTTGTACAAGGTATCATCAGGAGCCGTGGCATAGGAAGAGCAGCAGTCTTTTTTCTGTCCACAAGGATGGCTGTGGGGTGCTGCACTGTGCGGCAATCCAAGGCCATCTGGAGGTCTGCAAGTACCTGGTTGAGGAACTAGGGGTGATCCAAACATGGCTGGAGATGCCGGTCTATTTTTTTGAAGGTTCTTCTCTAACTCTTTCCTCCCCTCTTGTCATTGCATTGGATGCTTCATATATGTTCGTTTCCCCTTGGCACTGCAGTATCAGGTATGTAAAAAATTTGTGCTTCTACGCTTTTCATCGCAGGTGTAACACCGTTTATGGCCTCTGCTCAGTCGGGCGATGTTGCTACTGTGAAGTATTTGCTTGATCATGGTGCTGATCTTAAGAAAGCTGATACAAAAGGACGCACAGTTCTACACCATGCCGTTTGTGCTGGTTTGTGTCACCAATATTTTTCTGTAGCATTATAGAACTGCTTTCAACTGTACATCTGCTGATTCCATTTTTTTTATGTGTCCTTTGGCAAATTTACTTGTTTACCGACCAAAGTTGGTTAACTCTGCTGTTTTATACCATGATTCTCTGTAGTTCTGCAATTTGGTCATTATTGCTGGTTGTTTGGCAATGTGTATACCATTATTTCTGTTGCTCGTGGTTTATTGACTCATCTTGCTCATGGCAGGAAGCTGTAAGGTCACAGAGTTCCTTCTTTCAAAAGGAGTGCCTGTCGACATAGATTGTGGCCGTGGGACACCACTCTTCCATGCTGCTAATAATGAGCAGGATAAGACACTGAAGATTTTATTGAAACATCATGCAAATGTATACAGCCTCACTGCTTCCTGTTTTCTTTTTGTTTTTTCAGAGTTGATATGGGTTGTATAAGGTAGAGTAGTAGAACTGTGTTATTCCCTGCTTCTACTATGTTGCATCTGTATTGGTGCATGATTGTGAATTTGGATTTCCTTGTTCATCAAGTTATTGAGGGAAAACACTCAAATTCTGCTTTCAGCCCAACACCATTATCTGCGGCGGCATGGGCAATCCACTCGTGAGTTCAATTATTTACAAGTCATTGAAGTGCATGAAGCTACTTATTAAGGCCAGTATTGTCTTGATTCTTCTGTTCTACCACTACTATGCTGTCATTTTGTTCACTTAAATTACCTGTGAACTTCTTAAACCAATTTCGTTGCTCAATCCTTATCGCAGGCTGGTGCTGATGTTAATGGCACAGGTTCTCTGGTGCGTCCTCTAGTGTTTGCTACAGAGCAAGGAGATCGTACAAACTTCGTTCAGTTACTGTTGAAGGCTGGAGCAGACCCTAATATTCCCGATGATGTATGTGTTTTGCACATTTTTTTAGTTCTCTGATATCATCGTATCCATTCTTTCATATTCCAATACAGAGTATTATTTAACTTCTCTGATTATTTTGGGGAACGGTTTCAGTTGGCTGATTTAATAAATCATTATATTTGCGTAGGCTATAGGGACAGAACTTTGGATCTTCAGGTCAATTAATTTATGACAATATATGCATATTGTTTTCATTATTAATTCAGACATTGATTTCTTCTAGAAAGAATGTGCTTTACTATTGCTGTTCTGAAAAGCTACAGAATGTTGATAGCATTGATAATATAGTTTGCAGGCATTCCGAGCTATATAAGCTAAAGTTTCTAAGATGCCAAGATCTCATCATGTACCATATAAGCTACCCATGTTTAGCATGTGCACTTACACATGTAACATTAAAATCTCTCACTTGTGTTAACTTAGTGCGTGCCGTTCCACCCAATTAAGCGAACCATGTACCCTATTATGTCTGTAAAGTGTCCATAAATTTCAAAATTCGAACTTTATAGTTCTTTTACCAACACAATATATGTTTACTGACACAGTAGTGGCACCATCAGGTTCTTATTGGAATCACTTTGACTTTTTTATGATTTTCTGATTATTTACAATATATCATAAGCTAAACCTAATGTTCAAAGTTCAAACTTTAATTTGGGGACCATGCCAAGTCAAGCTATGCCTCACTGCCTTGTGTGTAGCTATGACCTTCTCATTAAACCTGCTTTTACCTGGGGATAGTTCATGTATAATTGATCGGTTACTAAGCGTTATACTCTTGCTGAAATGCATGTCCTTGATTCCTTGCTGACAGAAGACTTTATCTCCCCATGTTAATACTTACATTAGGTGAGCATCACGTATTGCATTAGACCATGATTCATAGATATGGATATCTGTGTTTGCATAGTTTAATTTCTTGTAAAACAGATTTGGATCACATGCATGTTTAATATTTTTCACGCGCGCGCACACACACAACCAGTGCGTGCACACTTATCTGAAATTATTTTTTAATTTGCATTTTGCACTGGAATGATATATTTTCCCCTGCTGTTGCAGCTGGGTAGGTTGCCAATAGAGCATGCAGCAGTACGCGGGTGCAAAGAAGAAGTTGAAATGTTGCTGCCCTTGACTTTGCCAATTCCAAATGTCCGAAACTGGAGTGTTGATGGAGTAATCTCTTATGCAAAATTTGAAAATTCGAAGCCACTGGTATGTTATATGTACCTCTTTCTAGATCATATATGCTTGTATTGTAATGATGCTCTTCGTGCACAAAATGTTGCTAGCATGCTATCGACAGCCTGACAGGTTGTGTTCTAATCTAATACACCTTGAAATAGAGAAAAGTATCCCTTTAATTGCTCAATGAGGCTAATTTTCGAACCTTTAATTAATGTAATTATGTCCCCTTCTAAGATCTCCACTTTCAGGATTATGTCCAAAAAGTATCCCGCATCAATGAATACAAGTAATGACTGTGTCAAATACATATTGCACCATATGTCAGTTAGGCCTACTGTAATTAATTCAGAAAGTTTAATTTGGACCCCAGCTGAAAATTAATCTGCCATACCAAGATATTCTTTCCTTTTCTTGATTTAGATATGGGGTTTTTGTGGAAGATGAAGATTGGAGCTGCTTGGGCTTAGCTCTCAAATTATCAGCATGTGGACTTGCATTGCTGCATTAATATTTGAAAAGGCTACTTACCTAGCTAAGCAATCTATGAAGACTTGGGAGACAAAGATGATAGCTTTATTATCACTGAAGTCATCCTAAATAAATGTTCTTTGCTTATAAAATATTAAAATTATAGTTTCATTAAATTCTTGTCATTTTTTTGTTTAGGATAAAGGACTCGCTGATAAAAGAAGAGCTATGTTGAAGTCACAGGCAAATATGGCATTCAGGCAGGCAGAGTATGCCATGGCAATAAAGTTCTATACTGTGGTAATTCTATGCTCCTTAGACCTTATTAGATATGATGATTTAGAAGGAAATGCTACATTGCTTGCTAACTAGATTTGTTCTCTAATTTCCGTCTGTTAAAGAACATGCTGTGTCCAGGTGGTAATTCAATAGTGAAAATGATGCTTGAACTCTATTCAAAAGTTAATCGTGTATTTGATCATGATACATGTTCAGCAGTTATCTAGTTGCAAATGCTCTGAAAGTCCATGTAGGGAAAGTGGGAGTGTCATATTGCTCTGTCAAGCTTGGGTTAGGAGACCAGAACTTATGTTATTACATAGCTTACTTTTCTCTGAAAAAAGAGCATAACTTACTTTCCAGTTTCCACCACCCTTTTCTATATATACATATCTGTTGTGATGCTCAAAGTCTGTTGTCTACACGTTATTGTTAGCATGTAGTTTCTATTTATTACCATTTGAAGCTTGAAAGATATAAATGTTTGTAACATATCATGGATGATCATAGGTGATAGATATTTCCCCAGAGCCAGACGCAATGCTGTATTCCAACAGGAGCCTCTGTAAACTGAAGTTGGGTGACGGTGAAGGTGCCCTGTTAGACGCTTACCAGTGCAGGAGGATGCGGCCTGATTGGGCAAAAGCTTGTTATCGGCAGGCTGCAGCTCATATGCTGCTCGAGGTGAGATACACTCCTCAGCTTGCAAATCTAGGACCTGCTTGCTTCCCATTGCTGCACAGCCGCAGCAACTGCAGCTGCAAGATGAGGCTAGCTGTGTGTCTGTGTTGCAGCAGCAATGGCAGCCGATCAGGCTCCTATTGGTTTGTGAAATTAGCTGATGTGTGGCTATGTTATGCCTAATGTGCCTGGTTGTGCTACGTGCAGGAGTATAAGCAAGCACATGATGCTCTCTTGGACGCTCAGAAATTGGATCCCGGGAGCGATGAGATTGAGAGAGAGCTAAGGTAACATGCTATTCTATCTTTTGTTTCTGTCTCCCCAAAATAGTAGGATACATTACTGATGGGGTACTTGTGATGATAATAATCACAAGCAGCTGCATAGCCAGCTCCACGAGCTGACACATGCAATCGAACACTGGTTTTCTTTTCTATATCTGTGCGCGCAAATACCATGACTGGCTGATTGTGTGATTACAATTGAGGAGCTGACATTTGCATTTGGCATTTACAGGAAGGCCCTAGAGCTGATGAAGATCTGCCCCGACGCAGATGAGCAGTGAAGCATGGTGTACGTGTGCTGGTTGCAGCGGAGTAGCAATCAGCTGGTTGTGGACGCCGGCCGGAGTTGTCATAATAGATTAGGGAACAAACATTAGATTTTTTTGAAAGGGTGATTGTGCCCGTGCGTTGCAACGGGAAGTAAAACAATGTCATAATAATTTAAATTTGAATATGTATTGATGCTAACATTCTGTTTTATATTGAAGTTTTGATGTGAAGGGGGTCAAACTCAAATATGAAGAGCTCCCTTGCTCATCTATTGGATTTGTAACCATCGAAAGAACATCCATCCTGTTGCTCTTCTGTTGGATTTATTAACCATAGAGAGAACATCCATGCTGCCCCGATAACTGATGACATAGACAGTATCACCTACAAAATGGGAGACGTCGTTCACAACTTGAACTGCCTGATGGGCTGAATATCATGATGCCTGCTTGTATCCATTACTTGAACTGATAACCTGAATATCAAAGATGCCTTGTATCCATCAACTGAATTTGTTGCTAGAATTCTTCCCATGAAGCCTGGACTTGTAGGATGAGCTAGTGATTGAAGCCCACAAAGTCGAAGGACCCCTGCACTTTCGCCAAATCCTTCACGAATAAAGCCAGCCGATCCCCAACCTTCGTATCACCTGTGGGTAGTCCCCGGAGACCAACAGATGCACGAACCTGTTTCATATCACATATGCCGTTGAATTCTGCTCTAGTACTGAAATAATAAACTGTAAAGCTATAATGTGCTTGATGCTGACAGGAACAGATAATGGAAGTTCAATGCTACTATTGACCATCTGATATGAAACTCATTCAACCTCGCTGCAGCATCTGCGTCCTGTGACGTGTCGATGGCAGGCCTGTGCCACCAGTCCATGAGTGTGATCCCTATTAGCCTCCCTGACTTTCTTGTAGGGCAATGTATCAAGTGCAAACTAATCTCTCTATGAATACCCGTGCAAATCACAGCAAAAAAATCATCTAAATTCACTAAAAAGATCACACATATAGATGATATGATAATATACAACCTTGTAAAATATCTTGTCCAAATTTGACTTTGTTTGTGGGATATAAAAATAACAAATTTCTAACAAATCATCATATCATCTGCATGTGATTTTTTTGGTGAATCTAGACGACTATTTTGTCGTGGTTTGCACAAGTTTTTACAGAGAGGTTGGTTTACACTTGATACGTTGCCTTCTTGTAGAGTGATTGATCAATTCTATACATTAGGGTAGATTAAAGATTCTGTAAAATTTAATATGGCATTGGAGGAGTTTCTTGGATATTTGAACTTTGAAGGTCTACAGCAGAATAGATTCTTAATAAATATGCTCAATAAACTGGATATCTTCAGTTTTCAATTGGAGCAACGCACACAAAAAATAAAACCATAAGAAAATGGTAATGAAGCCAAACGGAATCATGAGAATGGTGCATTTCCTTACCTTGACAAATCTTGGTTCACCTTAGCAAGAATACAGGTGTACTAATGGAATCAGAAAGACATGGTGCCAGTCCTCCATAGTACACTAAATAATGGCAGAAAAATCTGAACATTTCTTTTGGCCTGGTGTTGATCTGCACCCAAGAAATTCACCAAATGATCTGCCGCATGAGAACTGACAGATAAAAACATCCTGAAATTTGGAAAACACTAATATCTTCTGGTGAACAATAAAAGTAGTACGGAAATGAAGTAAACAGTTCTTGGGTGCAGATCAATATCCTATACTAAGGATCGACCTTTGAAGTAAACAGTGTTTATAGGTTGAAGTTTTGAGTACTGTTCAAATGATTGATAGCAAAATATAACTCTAAGTATTACATAGAGAGAAAAACTAAATGATTAGCTTACAAGTATAGCATAGGCTGGATTGAAAACATTAGTCTATTTGTACATGTAAGTGTCGCTGGTACTGCTTGATGCAGCAGCAGACTCGTCGGTGCACTTGCTCGTGACACAATAGCTTGGACTCCAGTCCTGTCCACTACCTGTTTGCACAGGCGGCCATTGGTTCATGATTATCAAGACTCAGGAACTCAGAATGTTCAAATAGGTTCTTCTAACTTCTCAATAAGATTCAAGTTCTCAGGGAACGATAAAGCATTCTGCACAAATTAGTGAACCAAACTCCTTGGAGGTTGTGGAAGCAAGAACTCATGCAGCAAGAGTTCAGACTCGCTTTAGTATCACCACATGAGAGCGTTTTAACATTTAAATTAATTATAAACAACACTTCAACAAACAGAGCCTAGGTGCAGTTGCATCACTTACATAGTCACATTCAGAATATTCATATGAGAAACTGAAGAGAAGGGGGAGCATGTGAGAGGTGGGTGGAGCCGCGGAGACAATAGGCGCTGGGAGCCCTGCGATAAGCCATGGCCGCCACCACTCCGCCAGGCTTCAGAGCTTGCCGTGGAACACAAAGACGACAGGGTTGTCCCCGTGGACATTTCCACAAGGCCCTGGAACACCGGATCCACGAGGCCCTTCGACAGATTCGTTGGATCCCAGCCACCAGCGTGGATCAGATGGGGCCACAACAAGGTGGCTTAAAAGGCATGCCGACGTACGGGCGACGCATGACGGCGAGGGGGCATATGGGTGACGAGCGAGGGCAGAGTCCGGCAGATGGTGAGGGTGATGGCGGCGCTTTCAAGGGCGGGCGCGTGGAATAGACCTGCGGCAGATGGGATTTTCTGGGCCTCGTTTCCTCTTCCGGTGCGAGCGGAAGGCACCGGGTGGGCCCGGTATCCGGGCAGGGAGGGAAATCGCCAGGTGAAACTTGTTTGCAGGGAAGTTTTTCGTCCTGCCGTTAGATGTTGTTGACACTATTTAATTTTTATAGTTGTATATAATATAACTAGGTAGTATACCCGTGCGTTGCTATAGGACAATAATTTTTGTTCTAAAACACATAGATCGCACGATAAGATAATAATACTGTAAAATTAAATACTGTTGCTAGAGTAATATTTAATCCTACAACCATAGAATAATATAGACCTTTCAGTGATGCGTTTAAGATAATGTTTTTATATTTGCAGGAAGATATCTCCGATATCATTTTTTGTACGATAGGCTTTTGAATTCAACATTCCAACGACATTTTTATTTTTTGTTTAAACTTTTGAATTTGATCAAACAAACACTACACCTACAATATTTCAGATAAGTTGAGCAGCATAAGAGCTTTCAGGTCTTCTCTTAACAAATAATCTTATCTTGCAGTTTATAACCGAGCAATACATTTGCCTACTAACACTGACAAATCCCTGCTATACAATTTATGTTATAAATAACCACCACCACTAATATAACTGAAATGCCTACTCCCTCCGTCCTTTTTATTTGTCGCCGTGGGATCGTGCCACAAGTTTGACTTGATTTATAGAAAATACGTACAATATTTATATCTCCAAATAATTTTGTTAAAAAACTAGATCTAAAGATCTTTCCGATGATATTAATTATGATATTAATCGATAATATTTATTATTTATTAAAATTTCCGGCATTTGTGTCTCGGGAAGCGAAGCGACAAATAAAAAGGGACGGAGGGAGTAGATGATTGTCACACCAAAATGATCAAGCCAGTCAATAAAAATGCAGTGACAGAAGTGTGTTCAATGTAATTTATGTTCAAAAGAGGAATGTGCTTAATGAAACCCATACAAACATTTAGGACACATGATCTATGAATTTTATCAAACTTCCGGTGCTGTATTAGTGATGAGAAAAGGATGCACCACTCATTTTCAAGGTCTTCAGCACACTGCTAGAAAATTCCCTCCTATTATCTTTAAAAAAATAGTGCCCAATAATTTATTTTTTGTTAACAGAGGAGCAACTATCTCTTTTTGGAACAGTATAGGATGAACTGAATTAACTCTAAAATGCTATCTTGTTTTAACAAAGCCTAACTGGTACATTGCCATACATGGAACAAATACAAGTGAAGAACCATCAGTGACAGCTAATTGTAATGGCTTACCTGTCTGCAACATCGATGAGGATGAATCTGTATATATAATATACATATAATCCCAGATGTATGGTTATATTTGTACAACTAAAATTTGTGGTCAATATAAATTGCACATAAAATGTTAAATTTAATCGAGGCTGTTGTGCTATCCGACCAAAACATTAGAAGTAAAAACTAAAAATCACAATTTGTACATGAGCAATTTATATTGACTATAAATTTCAGTTGTACAGTTAACCCATAAACTCACCAATAGCAGTGTGGCAGCAGTTAGAGAGCAACAATACCCTCAAGTCTCCTTTACAGCTAGCAATCACAGAGAGCGGCAGTCAAAGAGTTCCTGAACTCGTAACGAAATCTAATCCAAAGATCTAGACTCGTAACGAAGTTTGTGATTGTAAATCATAGAGGCAGGGACAACTATGAGTCTAGTAACCTTGCGCTTGATCTTGTGGATGGGGCTGCTAGCGTAGGTTGCGACGCAGGCGGTGGCAAGCACGTCGAAGCCCACGGCATCGATGAGTCTGGCCGCCGTTGAGAGCCGCAGGCACGCGCAGCGGCGAGCGCATCGAAGACCACGGCGTTAGCAAGTCTGGCCACCGTCGAGAGTCCCAGCCACACGCAGCGGCGAGCGTGTTGAAGACCGCGGCGTCGGCGAGTTTGACCACCGTCGAGAGAGCCCCAGCCACGCGGGGATCACGTTCGCCGCCGTGCCCCGCATCTCCGTGCAGTGCAAGTCCCATACCGCCGCGCCCACCGCATCCGAAGGGATCCCAAGAAGGCAGCGGCGGCGGCGATCGCATGGAGGTAGGTGGCGTGACGGCGGGGTCAGTAGGCAGCGCAACAACGAGATCAGGTGGTGGCGCGAGGGCGAGGTCAGGCGTAGAGATCGTGAGGGGCAGCGGGCGGATGAAATCACGGTATGAGTCAGAGCAGGGGATGAAATAACAGGAGAGGATAAAATCAAGGCGTTTCCTTAATCCTGCACATGATTGGCTCCTTCCTACACATGATTGGTTCCTACACGTGAAAGCCTTTCCTTTTTACGTGATTGTTTTTCTTTTCCATTTTTCTTAATCGTGCACCTGATTGGCTCTTATTTGATGGACTGTGTGATTATTTTCTTTCCCGTTTTATTTTACGTGACATTTGCAGGGAAAGCAAGGGGAATCACATGGTGGATGGAAGGGGAAGAGGGGATGGGGAATCGAAGTAGGCAGAACCATGGGTCCACGGTGGTATGTTGCACCAAAATAGTGTCCACTCTTTAGTCTTTTTAGTTGTAAGTAGAGAGTAGAGAAGAGATAATATATATAATATATATAAGAGGAAACATATCCTGTGCAAACTAACTTTCCGTGAAAACTCGTGCAAACCACGGTAAAAAAGTCGTTTAAATTCACTAAAAAAATCACACATGTAGATGATATGATGATACACAACCTTGTAAAATATCTTATCCAAACTCATCTTCGTTTGTGAGATATAAAATAATAAATTTCAAGCTAGAATGCTGTACGTCCAGATGATGTGTTAGAAATTTGTTATTTTATCTCACAAATGAAGTCGAGTTTAGACAAGATTTTTTACAAGGTTGTGTATCATCATATCATCTACATGTGTGATTTTTGGTGAATCTAGACGACTTTTTTTTACCATGGTTTGTACGGGTTTTCACAGGAAATTAGTTTGTAGTAGATACATTCCCATATAAGAGATAGGAAACGGTTAGGTTGACCGAGTGGTTAGTCCGACTCAGTTCCTCTCCTCCGGAGTGGTCAGAGTTTGAGTCCCAAAGAACGCACTCTGGCATTTATGCCGTATTTAACCGAAGGGGAAAAAATTTCCTAATCTGCCCCACGCGAAAGTAGTCTAATGCTAGCCCAATCTCTAGGGCATGGGTCGAGTTTTTTTTAACAGTCGTCGTTCTACTACCTACCAGGCCAAGGTTTTCTAGCTAGTCTATCTCTAGTTGCTAACTGCTGTATTGAGTAGTGTACGTTATCTATATATAAACTACTGGAGGCATGTTATTTCATTATTACATTCATAAATATGATGATGAGAGGATGCATCTCTTCTGGGTACGCTACACATGAAAAAAAAGATTAGTTATCAATCTGATGGCTTAATACTGTACGTTATCTATATATACACCGTGGGTGAACTGCATGCCAAGGCATGTTAGTTCGTTATTACATACATAAATATGATGATGAGAGGATGCATCTCTTCTGGGTACACTACACATGAAAAAAAGATTAGTTATCGATCTAATGGCTTAATACTGTACGTTATCTATATATACACCGTGGGTGAACTGCATGCCAAAAAGCATGTCTTTGTGGCATTCGGAACCGGGTACACATGCTCAACCGTGGTTGTTGTCGTCGTCTTCTGCCGACAGCCATGGTTGAATCTTGATGATCATCTATATCCTTCCCAGTCACCGGAGCCCTTTGATGCCATGCCACCAGCCAGCGAAAAGAGTGATTCCCGTGCACGTAGTGTTGGTGCGCCAAGGAGGAGAGGGCGAGAGGCACAACTGGTGCGCCAACACCAGGTCCACCTAACCGCACAACAGTAGGAGTAGGACGAGGAGGAGAGGGAGAGAGCTAGAGAGCAAAACAAAACCCACTGCTCCTTCAGAGTGCAAAATCTTCTTTTTTTTTTCCATTATAGTGGCTGACACTTTGAACATAAGAAAAAATATATATGGTGAAGTGACCGTGTTGACCAAGTCAAACAAAGGCATTGGAGGACTTGGGGATCGAGCAATCGAAAACAACGGTGTCACGTATCAAGATCATGAAGGAGACATAGCGGATAAGCTTGTCCAAGTAGTTTGGTGGTTTAGGCATCAAAACCACCTGCTGGACGATTTTTGGGTTTGGGCTTCAAAACACGGCTAGAGTTCCGATGGGAACTGGTGGCAGCATGTGGCGCCATCGCGAAGGTTGTGTTGAGACGAAGCTAAGTGGTGAAGGACTCGTGGGCATCGGATGTTTTTATCTCAAGATGGCTAAGTGGTTCAGTCTAAATATCTACGGACGTGCTGGAAATATGTAATATCTCTAAAAAATAAGGTAGAGGCCGCCTCCAACCATCCATCTCTTCAGCACTTCATTTGTTTCCTTCTCTGTTAGGTTTTTCTCTTCATCTAGTCTAGTCTACTGCTGAGACACATGAATTTAAACACTAGAAATCAGTCTATGTAATCTGATCTTGTAGCCAGTGAATCTTGTGAGAATGGAGGCCCTTACCTCCTAGGTTTGTGGTGTCTCAATCTTTTGTGTTGTTTACTGAGTTTTGATCGCTCTTTTTCCTTGTGTCCATTTCACTTATTTTTTGTGTGTTTCGGTGCTCTGGTTGGTATGGGTGTTTTGGATCTGTTTCTTGACCTCCTCTACGTGCTATGAGCACTTGAGATCACATCTGCATGTTGGTTCAAACAGATCTCACACGCGCATAAAGTTCCGCCTTTGTCTGTTGTTGAGAAAACCCTAACTTTCTTGATGGATTTTGAGATCATTCGAGATTTGCTAGGTTTTGGGTGTTGATGCTCTGAAGATGTCTTTCAAAAACTCCTAGGAATCTGGTAGTCAAACTTTTGAGTTTGAATCTAAAATCAGGTGGAGACATTCCTTAAGGTGTCTAGAGGCTATGGTTAAAATTTCAGAAATTTTTGACACCCTTTAGTTGTGTTTTTGATCACTCTCCCAAAGTCGTGCGGTCCTTCTTGTTCAAACCGGATATGTCCAGCTTGCACACCAGACAAGTCTAGTATGAACTGTGTTTTTGAGATTTTCGTGGTCCTTTTTACCAGTCAAGTCCGGTGCCACCCTTGGACAAGTCCGGTGAGACTATGAGTTCTGTAGTTTTTGCTCTGGCTTGGTTCTGTTCTGGTTTGCTATTTTCTTGGTGTTGCTCTAAGTTCAATTAGTCACCAATTGCCTAGAGTGAACTTCTGAGTCCGCGTTCTATTCTTTGCGGTAGAATTTGGGACAATGGCTGTATTCAAAAAAGTTGGATTCGTCCTCAGGTCACCTAGTTTGGTCCTTCATCCTCCTCCATTCTCCAAATCCCCTTCCCCTCGCTACCGTGTTGTGGTTGCTGTGGTTCCATCACTAAACCCAAATGTTAGCCACCGATCATGCATTCGTCACCTCTACCTTCAATTCCATCCATCCCTGTCTGGGCGGTATCCTCCTTGATAACAAGGTGCACGTTGTCCCCATCGCTGACAACAACGCCACCACCACTTGAGCCTTTTCTCTTGTGGCCATACTGTCGATGTCCCCCTGGACATCACCAACCCGTCTGAGACATTGCCGGTCGCTATCGTCCGTATCCACTGCCTCGATCCCACGACTGGCTCCACACCGATCACCACGTGGTCAGTGCAGAGGGCTCACTTTGAGTTGGAGTACAAGATCTTTCTCTATGACTATGAGGACATCCACTTTTCGTATATCCTCTCCATTCTAGCCCCACCCTCTTCCCTCGAGCATGTCAGGTGGTTCGTCGTACTTCCCCTTGGTGAAAGCGCTGAAAGGACTTCTCCCAGCTTCCATCGACTACATAAACAACTTCGACTAGAGGATTTTTGCATTCTCCATGAACGATGCATGGCTCCTGGGCCACCAAGTTCATAGCCATCCCATCGTGACATACCTCCTTCTTCTCTAGGTTTACACAGTTACACCTGACAAGGTCATTGCGATGGGGAAGAAGAAATCGTTATGGGTTGAGTTGGATCAAGGGATGAAAGTTTTGGTGGAGACAAGTTGTTGTAGTGGCCACAGATATATATCAACAAAGATATGTTGTTAGTGTTGATGTTGAAGAAGCCCTTCTAGCTGTTGGTGTCGAAAGTTAGTCACTTAGTCATCGAAGATGATGGTGAGGCCTCTCGCATTGAAGTGTTGTCATGGGTGAGTCTTTGTAGTTGCTAAATTGTTCACAAAGCCCCTCCTAGTAAAGTGTTTGCAAGGAGTGATGTTGGGAGAGCCCATGAGGTATATGGGCCAAGTCTCCGCCTAGAAGAGGCCCAAGTAGTATATAGAGTAGTGTCATGTGAAATCTAGCCCCACCAAGGGGTCACATGTAAATAGCCATCACATATATATGTTCCCAAAGGCATGAGGGCAAGGGACCTCACATTCTACTCATTTCCACTGTTCAAAACCCTAGTGCATCCCCTCTCCACTGTTGAGCTCTCTTCCCAATCTCTTTATCATTCAAAACTGCTAATTCCAGCATAATGGACTTAATTGGAAACATATTCTCCTAGATATTCTACATGTATTTGAGTATTTTACTTCACAAAATGTTTGCCTAGTTAAATGCTCTTGTGCATAATTTGTTAAGAATTTTCATGTTTTCTATAAAACTGCAAAATAAATAGCTTCTGCTATACTCCCTCTATTCAAAAGTCTCCTTCCTCTAAGCTATCAGTGCAATGACCAAGGAGAAAACTACATATTGTGGTTAATGCACGAGCGTCTCTTCGCTTCCCCGACGAAAACTGCGTTTAACGCCGTGATTCCGTGGCCGCGCGCTCCGCAGCCGCGCCCTCGTAATCCCGCCCTCGCCTGAGACCTTCCCACGGCCATAACCAGTCCTCATCAGATCGACTGTCAAACAAAAATTTCGCAGCCAAAGTCCAAAACTCAGCGATCCATGCATCAAAATTTCATTTGGCGTCAGTTCTCAGGTTCGTTTTGAAATTTTCATGCCGTATATAAGACGCCAAGGAGGATACAAACGTCCAGGCAAGTCGACTAACCTCTCCACCTCACCCCTCTTCTTTTCCACTTCTGATCATGCTAGATTAGATGCTTCCATTGCAGATGCTTCCATTGCTCACTGATTTGAATGAAGAGCCTCCCGAATTTGGCGACCTGTATCCCATAGATTGGGATGACATCGTTGAGTATGAAGGGCCGGCAGACCAACTTGATTACGACATGGTTTGGGATGATGGAAGCCAAGGTGCAATTCTTCTTAGATTTCTGTTTTTTTCTTCTATTTCTTCAAACATGGAATTTATTCTTTTCTTTATGTGAATATATAAACTTTCTCCAGTCTGCACCAACAATTGAGTCAATGCCACAAGTTCATGCTCTTGCTATTGACCTGAAAAATGCGGACATAGTATCTGGAAAAACTATAGGACACCTGGAATGTTCTGCAGCAAATATGTGCATAGACAATGGAGATCCAATAGACATACAAGGTTTCAGGGATCCGCTACCACAACAGATTTACTTATTCATTTGTTGAACATCTAGCGAAAGGGGATTTAGCCTAGTGGTCAGAGCAACTGAGTAGCATCCAGCAGGTCTGGGTTTGACTCCCCGTGGAAGCAAATTTAAACAGATCTGTATTAACCAAAAATTAAAAAAATAGGCTGGGGTTTCCCCTGCTGACTTCGATCAAAAATTTTTTGTTGAACATCTATTTACATAGTAGATAATTTGACATTGGCTAAATTTTGACCGCTTTGTAGGTAGCTACGCCACCAAGATATGCAGATAGGCCAAAATCAATCTTCATTGCTGCTATAGAAAGGATCCATAATACGACACCTATCATTGAAACTAAACAGGACAGAGACAAAACATTCCGAACTTATATAACCATCAGCAACTTTACCCATAGGTATTATAGAGACAAAGAGAAAACAACAGAAGGAATGGAGGCAACCGCAAATTTTTATTGCCTGAAACAGATTTGTCATATTCAGGGATATAGGATAATGGATCTCAATTATCCCACACTTGCAGAAATAGTAACAGCTATTGACAGATGGAATTCACAGATCAACATATTAGATTTTTTGATTGAATTGGTCATGCACAAAGCTAAGGATATGCATGGAGAGATTAAAAATGCTTATGCAGCAGCTAATTTGAAGGAAGCAGGCGTATATCATTGTGACTACATTGACACTGAAACACATAGGCTCCTCAATATACTGGAACACGATTTGATCAGTATTAATAACATATTTAATCAAACTCGAAGCATCAAGGTAACTCATCCTATATTTTTATGTTGTAATGTTAAATAATCAAGTTCCAAGTTTGATCAGTATTCCTGCAGGACCAATACAACATAGCCAGATTAGTTGGGCCTTCACCATCAAGATCATATTATAGGCTTGGTCGAGCAATCAGACCTGGTGTCCAAGGACCACTCCCATAAATATTACAATGATTTTGCAAACAGGTTGGTATCCCAGATACATGCTATTTATTGAGTATAAAGTGTATGCTTCCATGTCATTTCAAAGGCTTTGTGGGGGTTCATTATTAAATAGAACATGCTGAACAATCTCTCATCTCTCAGTTGTTGTTGGATTTTCCTAATGAATAGTAATCAGAGATCTATGTTCCCATATGTAATAAATAAGATACTGATTTGAGTACCATTTCTGCAGAGCAACTATAGGTAACCAAGTTTAAAGTCATGCTCACTCCAGATATCAGACTACCAACTGGAAGCTTCCCTTCGATGCATGAAGCAGCCTGCAGCCCACAAGCCTTTATTAGAACTTTTTAATTTATTTTCTTACCAGTGTCTACTTATATGTAACGGTCATCATGAACATCGAAAGATACATTGTAAACACAGAACATGTGTGTATTTTAATAATACAAAGACGATGTTGCATGTCTGGAGATAATTTGTCACACTTTCATTAGAATTTTCATGAAATATTTTAAACCATCAATTATTGCAGTTATTATATGTACCTTAGTTTGGTTTTGTTTGAAAGGGTTGTTTATATATGTGATATCAATTTAATCGTCAATTCATAAACCCATTTGGTGCAGTGTTGAGAAAATTGATCAGATGAGTAACATTCTTTGTTAAAAAAAAATAATCATAAATTGAAAGTAATGGCCATGTGAGTTATTGCCGATTCTCTTGCTCCGCCCCATCAAAGCATGAACGAAGCCCATTTCATTCTCTTATCTGCCTTCTTCTTTCTCCAACCAGGAAAGCTGCTACCATGGCGCTGGCAACGCAACTCCTTCCCCTCACAGCATTGACACTGCCGTTACCGCCGATGAAGCCCAACAAACGAAATTCCGTCTACAATCAGCCGCCCTTCCCCAACAATCTTATTACAACATCAGAATCTTATTACAACATCAGAAGCTCATCGCCATGCTGTTGCCCTGCCGTCAGCTAACCTATTTCGGCACCCAGTCCGTCAGCGTTTGGGCTCCAGATCAGCTGCAGATCACCATCATCTCTTGGGATCCAATCGAATAGCATCCCCTTCCATCATTCCTAGGTGAGTACAAATGACGATTGCATCTGTGGTTTACAGTCAGATTCCTATTCTTACAGTTATTACTCAATTATTAGTCTATATGATAACTGAAAGGCATTGAATGTCCACGCTCACAGGATTTAAAGGCTTCCATTGATAGCATTGAGGTCGTATAGTCTCTATATATATAAGCTCACCCCCTCCTATTGGACTTCTTTTCCTCCTCCTAGCGCAGAGGTAACATCTTGACTGATTTTATCTTGAACATGAACCTTCTGCTCCTATAATTCTTTGTGTCTTAGATCTTATAGAGTTCAATTTTATAGAATTCTATCTTTATATAATCCAGATAATCTATCTTCAGACATGGGTGCCGATTTATGATCCTCCTCATATCATCAGAGTTTTATAATTGAATAGAAGAATTCTCTAATCAGGTAATCTATTTAGCATCTTTACTTTTCATGCTTTCTATTATTATCCCAAATCAAATTCAGATTTAAATTCGTCTACATCAGGCTTATACTTGAGTACATACATATAGAAACCCTGCAACAATACCATAGTTTCTAAATTATTGTCATGTTCTTTTAAACTAACGAAGAAATGTTAAAGAAACATTTCTGAAATATCTTCTACACAAATCAGTATTTCAGAACTTAATAATTTATTATTCTTCATATGTTACTCCTAACCTTTTTCATATGAACTGACTCAGCCTAAACTATTGCATTACTACTAAAATCAAAAGATTTGATGTTTAGTTTTCTATATGTTCATGCAGAACTATAGCACATGTTTAAGTTAGCATTTAGTATTACCTGATAGCTTCATTTTCAGATCCTTATCTTATTCACTTTACAATAACATATCAAATTCCATTAGTATCTATGAGACGATATTGGTTTGTATCCATCGTAAAAAATAGGCAACTGTTTCACCCCATTGTTGACGGTCCTTAACGCCTATTTTATACCATCAACTAATGCTCGATATAACATGATATCAACCATAAAGCATAGTTGTAGGGTTTGATTCTAACGAGTTCCACGAGTTGTGTTGTTCTCGATCGTTTTGCAGGTATATCTAATTTTGCACAGAATAAAAGTATCTTAAATGATGAATTAGACTACACCATTGCGACGGGCTCGTCGAGACAATCGAAACGGACACATCATTTGCTATATTCGGAGTCCGGAGTCAAAAGATATCAATTCTACACCGAAACCAACACTAGAAGACTCTAGAAGGCACCAGAAGACGACGTACCGAAGGTGGGGCCCACCTGCTACAGGGTGGGGCCGCCCGGCCCCACCTCGGGCCGGCCGGCGCCCTCCGGAGCCCATTCGTGGCCCGCTTCGACGGACGGCCTGCTACCGCCTTAGGGTTTGCATCTCCACTATTGCCGAAGTTGAATTAGTCCCACATCGCCTGTCTAGAAGAGGTGGAGGCTTTTCTAGACTATAAATAAAGAGGTAGACCTCCCTCCCTGAGGGCACCACATTATTGGAGATGTAGAGGCGTCCCTCGAGTGGATGACCTCTCATCTCTAGAGAATTAGGGCTAGACTTTCCAATGTAGTTCTAGTTGAGAGTTAGGGAGAGCGGCGCTACGCCCGGGTTCCGGAAGAGTCATCAGAGTTTTGGTATGTCTTTGTATTTATTCTTTGTAAGACTTATGCTTTAATATATTTTATCTTCTCTATTTACTTTTATGCATTACATTTAATTGGTTAGTATAGTTGTTATACTTTAGCATAGGATCTCCGCCCGTATCGGGTGCTCTAGTTATTAATTGTGATTAGGGTAGTAATTGGTAGTGTAGACATGGAGTCTAGGCTATATATTACCTGAGATTGCACCCAGTCCAACATATAGTTGTGGTACATGTTAGGGTTGGTGTTTGTAGGACCGTAGTCGGAGCTTCCTAGTCCCTTTCTCACCCCTTTCCGTGACTAGTGTTCTGATGTCCCGAAGTGTTATTGTGTGAATGCTTTACCTTCCATAAATCAGTTATTATAGAACCCAAGTAATAGAGAAGTAGTTAGGAACTTTGAACTCTCCCGTTGTCCTCTCACTTTAGCTATCTACTTATTTATCATAGAATTCTCCTGTGTGTGTCATATATGCATAATTCCTATCATCTATCATTTACCCCTACTTTAGTCTAGTTGGTGTATTAGTTAGTAGATACATGATGGTGAACTATCAATGTCTTTATCTATTGTTTCCCAGTGGTAAAATATAAATAACGATACCTGGAATACTCCCGGTAAAATGCTACAATAGTTTTCTGTGCGCTTGCGGAATCCTTCATATTTTAGTTGTGCATAAGAAATACCAACAAGCATTTTTGGCGCCGTTGCCGGGGATACAATTGGCGTAGAGATTTTGATATAGATCTTGATATCTACTATCTAGTCTACTACTAGCTTTAGTAGGATTACCCTTGTTTGGTTGAGTTGTGGAATAAGCAGGCTATCAACTGTTTCAACTTTATGGTGAAATTCCACAAGACCAAGATAAGAAGGATATTTAAGAACCTAGGGTGCCCAAACATTAATGATCCATCAACAATGAAGCCCTGCCATCTCACAGGTATGTATAAACATATATATTATTCTAACCATGTGTAGATTGGAAAAGTCGTCATCACATTCAATGTTCATCATATGTGACGAACAAAGACGCTGCACTACTCACAAATTCTATTGTGAGTCATGGTAAGTATGATCAAGAAAGGTGAGATAGTCTTGCTCATAGACTTAAAATTTGATGAGTAGTTATCCTGTTGCATCCTTTGCATGTTTACTTTAAACAATGCATGCATCTGCTTTATCTTATATTAAATGCACAACATGTTTTGTTCCTTTCACACATGCATGTCACTTGCATCTGTACTTAAAATAAATAAATGAAAAAAAAATTCTCACCATACATGATCATGCTTTCATCTCTTTGAGTAAATCTCTATGTGCTCCCATGCTACCTTTGTTTGCTATAATGAATTTTGGTTTGGAAGTACTCGACATACTTCTATAGGCTTTTAAATTGAGCGTGGTGCTTAGGTTAAAATGTCTTCCTTAACTAAAACTAGACATGGAGTTTGGTTTGGTTATTGAACTAGAAATTGTTGTAGTAGACATTGGATATTTTGTTAGACTAACCCCTACAGAAAACTTTTTAAATTCAATTCGGGTAAGTTAAGAGATGAACTCACATCAAGAGACGAATCAAGGCATATGATGATGTCCAATAACTTTGCACAAAAGGAAGACACAACTCATTCTCTATGGAAGAACTGTAAGTATCAATATTTATACATTTAATCCTTTGTTGCAAGTTACTTTAAAAAGTGCAGCTACCAACAAAATTTGTTAAAAGAAATCTATGCTAAAGTAATTCTAAAAGCCCATCCTTTTATTAGCATAGAAGAAATCTACATAAAATTATGGACCATAACCCATATGCCAAACTTGTTGCAATCCTTCGGGTATGTGTCCACTAATATTTATGCAGGGAAGAAAGAATAAATGTCTGATCATGGTTTGAAATGAAGAATGGAGGATAAGTGTATAGAAAGGACCAAGATGAAAAGAAATTAATGAAAAACACTTCAATACCTCCTACACTTCGCCATGATAGTGGACCAATCACCTTGCAAGACATAAGGTACGTTTATCCAAGCCTCATGCAACTTTAAACTACATTCAACATCTTATACCATGTTGCTAATTATCTTGGTTATCTATACCTTATGTCATGCTTAATTTGCTAAAACTTAAAATAAATAAAATACTCTTTTAGTTCACCTACATATTCTTGGTTCTATCTCTAGTCTTTTGAACTTCCTTACTCTATTATAAGTATGCTTCAGAATATCACTTAAACATTATAACATCAAAGTATATTTGTATAAGAATTTGGTTGTATATATAGACTATCGATCCTCACTGTATAAAAATGTTTAAATCATATTAGGAGATTTCATAGAATCAAATCAAGGTTAGAGGTATTCTTCAAAATTAAATCTTCGCTTTAACCTTGTTTATTTGAAGTAATGGTGAATCAATTAAAAACACGAGCTATAGATTAATCTTAACTACTTGGCAAACACTATCCACACTTCAAATAGATAGTATATTCCTTCGGGTATGTGTTGTCTACTAATCCCTTGCAGAGAAGAAATAATGAGAGAAGCAGAAGTCTAGAATAGTGAGAAAGGAGTACAACATATGAGACAAGATGCTAAGGAACAACTTAAGATGCAAGGAAGGAAAAGACCATTGAAGTTTAACTATCCTTTACTACATGGTGTTATCATGCTCTAGTAATAAAGGTAACATCTTAAAGGTAAGTGGTCATCATTTCCTCTTGATCGTGGAGTACACACCATAGCACTATTCTCTTGATCTCAATCTTAACCAAATGATCTCAAATATGATATATCTTTTTTTTGGTTATCATCATGTTAATCTTGATAACTTATAAAGATGAACAACCCTTCCATAGGTTAAGCAACTCCACTCCTTTATCTAGTAAACTTAAATGCCATATTTATACTCTTGATCTCTCATGTTATAAATGAACAATGTGAAAAGACATCAATCTTATTGTGCCTAAGGTTAGATAATGAATAAATTTCTAGTTCTGTTAGTGTTTTTCCACCAATAGAGCTCCTGCACTTGATCTCTACCCTGTCTTTATGAGCAGAACCCACTTCAAGCAAAGAGTGGGGAGATTCCCTAAATTCTACAAGTGGGAGTTCTAAACTAGTAACAAGGATGCACATAAGATTGGCTTTGAGATACTAACAAAAAAGAAAGGAAGAAGGTGGCACCACCATTAGAAACGCCACTAGTGGAGACACCACCTCAATCCTCATCCTTAGAAGCAAAACCGAAGTACTCGATCAATGAACTACTGCAAGGAGGAGTCCAGTTCGGAGGACTCAAAACATTGAACCCTCGCCGTGAGGTAACATCGGTAGTTATTCATATTTACTTTCTTACATTACATGATTTATTTTCTCTTAACCATATTTACTTTTCTACATTAGTATTACATAGGAAATAATAAAAATAAATAGATATACATCAGGTTGCATTCATGCATCTTAAAAAAAAGAGAAAAAGAGCCCCATATGAAACCCTTGTAGCGTAAAAGTTATAGGAGTTCTCACTGCGGTGACCTACAAAATAAAAATACATATTATGCATTTGTACTTTCTGCATATAAACCTATAAAATCTAAAAATATTAATTGAGCATCCTGCTGTAATACTGTTATCATAAACATACTTTAAAACCTCCACAACACCCAATCCTCTAAAATGGCTAACCACTAATGTTTTATCCTAATACCGTTCTACGAGTTTTGGTGTTTTGTGAGAGCTTTCTGCAGGATGACTCCAAGAGCTAGCTGACCCAGGAATCTTTATCTTCATCACTCGAAGCACATCTCTCCGACACACAGCTGACCTCTGTGTGAAGGAAGTAACTTCTTGGGTGATGAGATTGAAGTATTCGTGGCAACACTTGCTCTTACAAACATGAGCTCCTCTGTAAGGACCACTCAGCTTCAATGCTCAACTACGACAACATCTAGCTTGGGGGAGAGCATCCCCTAGTTATCAGGTAAGTATACCTATGCGATTATCGAGTGTATCTTATAGTTATAAAATACCAAAAATATGTGGGCACATGAAGGTCCACGTCTATAGAGTCTTTTATGATTCCATTGGTCTAAAATAAATAAAATGATGAATGATCATTAAAACCAAATAAAGATAGTTTGATTATGTATTAAGGTGTGATCATAGAGTGTGTTTATAATTTTGTCTAGTTTATTAAGAGTCAAATAAAAATTAAAGAACAATAAAATTCTGTCTTGGAGATGATGAATAGTTGCTCTGTCGTAATTCCTTTCACGTGCCTAGTTTTCAACCTTAAATTCTCCTGAGTTTTGGATATGACTGTTTTGATATAAGAATTTACTCTGAACCTGAAACTTATGGAGGCATGTGCTTAAGCTAAGTCTAGGTGATTGAGGGATATGATACGAGAAAGACTGAGCTACTATTTTTCTTATTCCTAACGATACTAAGTTCTAGAGATTTATCTTTTGAAAACTCTAAAAATCTTACATGATGAGCTCTTGTATGACAAAGTTTGAATTCCTACCAAAGCCATATATGATATACATTTAGATTAGGAAAACCTTTGCTCATTCATGCTTTGCTTGCTTTGCATTGAATTCAGTCAACCTTTGTTGTATACCTTATGAGAGTCTTGTCATGCTTTTTAAAATCAAGATCACACTCACACACTCCACCAACATATGCATTGCTCCTACCATGGGAGTAAGCGCAATTATTTTCCACTTTCATCTAGATCCACCTTAAAAATGTTTTTCTCCTACACTGGGAGTGAACAACCAAAAATATACCCCATAGGATAACCCCTTGTTTAATGCTCTACGTTCTTATTGTTATCTCCAATCATTTATTGTATTCAAAGGATGCATGTGGCTATGCAAAATAAAAGGTATTAAAAAAAAGAAGAAGAAGAAAAGAGGGAGTAAAAAAAATGGACAAGTGTCCAATAGTTGGTATTTAGATTCTCGCCTCCCTGAAATAAAAAAAAAAAAAAAGAAGAAAAAAGAGAGAAAGAAGAAAAAGAACAAAGATAGCCCATGTTTTTCTATGGAAGTTCTAAGTCCAAGAAAGAGAGATTTATTTTCAAAGAGCATAAGTAGAATTAGGATTAGCCACCATATAATCACCTATCCATCATATTTCATACACACGCACACCTTGGTTTGATTGTATGACTTGACTCTCTTTGAGATCCATTGTTTGACTTTACAATATATGAATTGCAAGTATGCTCATCCTTGTTTAATGCCACTCCTATGAGCTCCACTATAATCATTAGTCGTAGCAGGGCATGATAACATAAATGCCTCAAGTGAGATCCATAAATACCACATATTAAGAGACTTGAGGGTGTCATACAATTAAGCTCCGAGTTTTATCTCAAAAACTTGTAAAAACTCTAGAATATTGGTTGAGTGAAGAATTTGAGACGTAGTGCTTGACTCGATTGTTCTATCTTTCAATTACTCAAGACTCACGTGAAAGTTGAAAAGCTCCATAGTTAATGGTAACATGGGTAAGTTTGAAAGTTAGAGCAGTTTTGTCTAAATCAAGGGAGAATTTCAGTTTGAAAGCTTGTGTACTTTTGAGAAGTGAAAGCATTGTAGCAACTCCTGATCCAAATTTAGTAGTTAGGCTTTGCTAAGGGACTAGCAAAGGGTAAGCTTGGGGGAACTTGTTGACGGTCCTTAACGCCTATTTTATACCATCAACTAATGCTCAATATAACATGATATCAACCATAAAGCATAGTTGTAGGGTTTGATTCTAACGAGTTCCACGAGTTGTGTTGTTCTCGATCGTTTTGCAGGTATATCTAATTTTGCACAGAATAAAAGTATCTTAAATGGTGAATTAGACTACACCATTGCGACGGGCTCGTCGAGACGATCGAAACGGACACATCATTTGCTATATTCGGAGTCCGGAGTCAAAAGATATCAATTCTACACCGAAACCAACACTAGAAGACTCTAGAAGGCACCGAAGACGACGTACCGAAGGTGGGGCCCCCTGCTACACAGGGGTGGGGCCGCCCGCCCCCACCGGGGCGGCCGGGCCCTCCGGGAGCCCATTCGTGTGGCCCGCTTCGACGGGACGGCCTGCTACCGCCTTAGGGTTTGCATCTCCACTATTGCCGAAGTTGAATTAGTCCCACATCGCTGTCTAGAAGAGGTGGAGGCTTTTCTAGACTATAAATAAAGAGGTAGACCTCCCTCCCCCCGAGGGCACCACATTATTGGAGATGTAGAGGCGTCCCTCGAATGGATGACCTCTCATCTCTAGAGAATTAGGGCTAGACTTTCCAATGTAGTTCTAGTTGAGAGTTAGGGAGAGCGGCGCTACGCCCGGGTTCCGGAAGAGTCATCAGAGTTTTGGTATGTCTTTGTATTTATTCTTTGTAAGACTTATGCTTTAATATATTTTATCTTCTCTATTTACTTTTATGCATTACATTTAATTGGTTAGTATAGTTGTTATACTTTAGCATAGGATCTCCGCCCGTATCGGGTGCTCTAGTTATTAATTGTGACTAGGGTAGTAATTGGTAGTGTAGACATGGAGTCTAGGCTATATATTACCCGAGATTGCACCCAGTCCAACATATAGTTGTGGTAGCCCAGGTGGTGGTGACAGCCCCGGACGGCCCGGCGTATTCCACCATGTTAGGGTTGGTGTTTGTAGGACCGTAGTCGGAGCTTCCTAGTCCCTTTCTCACCCCTTTCCGTGACTAGTGTTTCGATGTCCCGAAGTGTAATTGTGTGATTGCTTTAACTTCCATAAATCAGTTATTATAGAACCCAAGTAATAGAGAAGTAGTTAGGAACCTTGAACTCTCCCGTTGTCCTCTCACTTTAGCTATCTACTTATTTATCATAGAATTCTCTGTGCGTGTCATATATGCATAATTCCTATCATCTATCATTTACCCCTACTTTAGTCTAGTTGGTGTATTAGTTAGTAGATACATGATGGTGAACTATCAATGTCTTTATCTATTGTTTCCCAGTGGTAAAATATAAATAACGATACCTGGAATACTCCCGGTAAAATGCTACAATAGTTTTCTGTGCGCTTGCGGAATCCTTCATATTTTAGTTGTGCATAAGAAATACCAACACCCATGCAGAGACTTCATGGGATATGTCTGCCTATCTCTGGCGCATACAGCCAGTCAAACAGTTAGCCAGTGCATTATTTGGAGTCACCTCACCCTGCATCTTTATCTTGCCACTAAGATTTACAAATAGCAAAAGACCCTAGAGAAAATATATGAAAGTTTCGGATTTCCTTTTCAATGGACATCTTATTGCTACCATTGCAATTAGCTCAGACAAAACCTTTCTTTCTCTTCAAATTTAATTATCTCAGTTGCTTCTTGACCTCGCACACCACAGCGCCCTCCTCACTGGCAGTGCCACCATGCTTCCCATTTCCTGTCGTTGCGAGGAGCGGCGCCTCCATTTCTGACCTCATGCTTCACTGAGCAAGAAGCTAGGCCGGAATTTTGGAATTAACCGAGAAAACACAGATCCAATCTTGGTCTTAGTCTTTGGGTCAGTGGCTCAAAATAATATAATAAAATAAATATGTTAGTCAGTATGTCATGGTTGTGTAGCATAAGACTGAAGAGCAACAAAAGCATTAAAATAAATATGCAATATCAATGATGTCTATTGCAGAAACAAAATATCAATATGAATTTAAGGAAAATAAAACCATTCCTTCATCAGGTAATACTAAGCCATCTTGGATTTCTGATCCCAATGAGGCAATCTTGGGTTTCTGATCCCACTATGTCAGCTTAGTCATTCCAAGACAACCAATTACCAAGCACAACCTAAAATGTGATTCAAATTTAAGTTCATATTGACTTGACCAATAAACCAGCTGCACAATAGTGCACTATCTTTAACTGTCCAACTGAAGCACTACAAAGGACTCATGCGAAGCTAGGAACATGCATTTAATTGATCAGTAATCAATGGTGTAAAACCAACTCAGTCAGATAAGTATAAAAGTTTTGTAACTCCTTTTCGATGGCTTATTCCTAGCGTTCCATATATTCCAGGTAAAGCCTGCAAAGAAGAAAAGCCAAATAGCACTCTGAATCAGCCCCTTGCCTATCAGCCAACAGTTAGAAAAGTTTCTCACACTAGAGAGACAGTTCCTCAAACTGAAAACCTATATATTTACATATTTCAATACCCTTCCACTCAGTCTCTTTAAGAACAGCAGCAACTTGGACCTGACCAAAAAACTTCAAATGAACTTTACATTTCCATATTCAACCTGCAACCTTACCAGAATAATGCCTCCTTGCTGTAAATCCTCTAGTTGTACAAAAAATTTGTAGTAGAAATCTTCTTTTCTTGAAATCCTCCTTGTTGTAAGCTATGATCTTGGAGAGAGTGTATTATACTTTTTTCTCCTTTCATACCAGCTGTATATTTTGAATTTAGATATTTACATAGCATTTGAAAAAAAAAGTAAAGATCTATGTAAATGTAACTATTGCAGCTTCATAATTTCACAGGATTTTAAGGTATGGATAACGGAGCACAAAATTCACTTCGTCCTCCACGTGATCATGGCCGGCCACGTGGTAGACCTCGCTTAAATCAAAGAACTGTAGTTACCCCTACAGCAGGACCTATCTCTGAAACTGAGATTCATCAACCAAATAGACTACCTATGGATGAAAACATGAGCACAGGTTTGTTCATAAATTTGAAAACATCACACACACACACACACACACACACACTATATATATTTTTTATATATATATATATATATATATATATATATATATATATATATATATATATATATATATATATATATATATATATATATATAGAAACCTGTATTTAATACTAATGTAAAAACAATACATTGCTTGGCAGCTCAACAACGTTCAGTCCATCCAAGAATAGATGCATCGTTCTTTGCTTCTTCATCTACGCCAATAATATATCTGATTTAACAACTAGAGAACCTATAGCTACATTAAGTCAAGGCCATAGACAAAAAAGTAAGATTACCAAATATTTTTCAAACTATTCTATATATCCACAATTCCTAGCCTAAAAAAACTTACATCAATAGATTTTCTTTCAGGAACCATCTATAGTGCATTAGACTTGGGTGGCCCTGAACATACCTGCAGATATTGTGGGGCTTTTTTTGGTACCAAGAACGCCTATGGAAAGTAAGAAATACATCTAATCCATTATATAATTTGTGCTGCAAAGGAGGAAAAATATCTTTGCCAAACTATAATCCCTATCCGCAACCAATATTTGATTTGTTCAGCTCTCAAGATCACTCTCTGAGAAATCACTTTTTTGACAATATATGATGTTATAATACTATGTTTGCCATGACTTCAATGGGAGCAAAAATTAATAAAGCCATTAATGATGGTCGTGGCCTATATGTATTCAAGATAAGTGGTCAAGTTTGTCATCAAATTGGATCTTTAATTCCTTCTGAAAATCGCCGACCAGAATATGCACACTTGTACATATATGACACCAAGAATGAGATTGCAAACAGAACGAATGTAGTTTCTTCAGATTCTCAATCCTTCAAACCTAATGAGACCTTGGTTGTCAACCTCATAAAGATGATTGTTGACGGTCCTTAACGCCTATTTTATACCATCAACTAGTGCTCAATATAACATAATATCAACCATAAAGCATAGTTGTAGGGTTTGATTCTAACGAGTTCCACGAGTTGTGTTGTTCTCGGTTGTTTTGCAGGTATATTCAATTTTGCACAGAATAAAAGTATCTTAAATGGGGAATTGGACTGCACCAATGCGACGGCCTCGTCGAGACGATCGAAACAGACATATCATTTGCTATATTCGGAGTTCGGAGTCAAAGATATCAATTCTACACCCAAACCAACACTAGAAGACTCTAGAAGGCACCAGAAGGCGATGTACCGAAGGTGGGGCCCACCTGCTACAGGGTGGGGCCGCCCGGCCCCACCCCGGGGCCGACCGGCGCCCTCCGGAGCCCATTCGTGGCACGCTTCGATGGACGGCCTGCTACCGCCTTAGGGTTTGCATCTCCACTATTGCCGAAGTCGAATTAGTCCCACATCGCCTGTCTAGAAGAGGTGGAGGCTTTTTCTAGACTATAAATAAAGAGGTAGACCCACCCTCCCTGAGGGCACCACATTATGGATATGTAGAGGCGTCCCTCGAATGGATGACCTCTCATCTCTAGAGAATTAGGGCTAGACTTTCCAATGTAGTTCTAGTTGAGAGTTAGGGAGAGAGAGGCGCTACGCCCGGGTTAGGAGGAGTCTTCGCAGAGTCATCGGGAGTTCGGTATATCTTTGTATCTATTCTTGTAAGACTTATGCTTTAATATATTTATCTTCTCTATTTACTTTATGCTTTTATATTATGTTTAGTATAGTTGTTATACTTTAGCATGGGATCTCCGCTTTGTATTAGGTGCTCTAGTTAGCGTCACGTGACTAGAGTAGTAATCGTTAGCGTAGACGTTGTGTCTAGGCTAGTGTTTACCTGAGTTTGCGCCCGATTCTTACGGTTAGTTGTGGTAGCCATCAGAGGTGACAGCTTTGTTGGTCTTCGTATTCCACCACGTCGGAGTTGGTGTTTCATAGAGCTTTTGGCAGCCTTACCCAGCTACCTTCTTCCCAGTCTTATTCGAGAGTTGGATAGGTACTGTTGCTCCAAAGTGTTATTGTGTGATTGCTTTATCTAGCATAAATCAGTTATTATAGAACCTTGGTAATAGAGAAGTATTCAGGAACCTTGAACTCTCCCGTTGTCCTCTCACTTTAGCTATCTATTTACTTATCATAGAATTCTCCTGTGTGTGTGTGTCATATATACATAATTCCTATCATCTATCATTTACCCCCTACTTTAGTCTAGTTGATGTATTAAGTTAGTAGATACATGATGGTGAACTATCAATGTCTTATTCCATTGTTTCCCAGTGGTAAAATATAAATAACGATACCTGAAATACTCCCGGTAAAATGCTACAATGGTTTTTACGTGCTTTATGAATCCTTTATATTTTAGTTGTGCATAAGAAATACCAATAAGCATTTTTGGCGCCGTTGCCGGGGATAGGGATTTACCTCTATTTCTAGTAGCAACGTTAGAAATGTCAACAAGCATTTTTGGCGCCGCGTTGTCGGGGAAACAATTGGCGTAAAGATTTTGATATTGATCTTGATATCTGCTAATCTAGTTTGCCGCTAGCTTTAGTAGGATTACCCCCCTTTTTGTTGAATTGTGGAATAAGCGAGAATATCAACTGTTTCAATCTTTGGCGAAATTCCACAAGAACAAGACATAGGAGATCTTGAAGAACTCGGGGTGCCTAAACATACATGATCCATCAACAATGAAGCCCCTGCCATCTCACGGTATGTATAAACATTTATATATATTTCACTAACCAAGTGTAGATTAGAGAAAAAATCATCGTCACAAGACGTCAAAGTTCATCATATGTGATGAATAAAGACATTTGCACAACTCACTGTGAGTCATGGTAGTTATAATTAAGAATGGTGAGAAAGTCTTGCTCATAGGCTTTAAATTTGATGAGTAGTTATCCTGTTGTATTCCACTGCATGTTTACTTTGAATAATCCATGCATCTACTCCATCTCATATCAAATCCACAACATGTTTAGTTTCTTGCACACATGTATATCACTAGCATCACTACTTAAAACAAAAAAATCCTCACCATACGTGATCATGCTTTCGTCTCTATTTAAGTAAACCTCTAAGTGCTTTTATACTATCTTTGTTTGCTATTGTATGCTTAGGTTTTGAAGTATGTTCATACACCTTTTAAATTAAGCATGGTGCTTGGTTTAAACCACCTTCTTAAATTATATTAGACATGGTGTCTAGTTTGGTTTTCGAATCATAAGGTGTGTTGAGTTTACTTCTAAAAGCTTTTAAATTAAGCGTGGTGCTTAGGTTAAAATGCTTTCCTAAATCAAATTAGACGTGGTGTCTAGGTTGATTTTTGAACTTAAAGTATGTTTTAGTAGGCAATGGATATCTTGTTAGACTAACCCCTGCTAGAAATTCCCAAATTCAATTCGGGTAAGTCAAGAGATGAACTCACATTAGAGATGAATCAAGGCATGTGACGATGTCCAATAACTTTGCACAAAAGGAAGACACGACTTATTCTCCATGGAAGAACTGTAAGTATCAAAGTTTATATATTTAATCCTTTGTTGCAAGTTACCTTTGCCTTGAACCATATAAAAGTGTAGCTATCAATAAAAATTGTTAGAAGAAATCTATGCCAAAGTAATTCTAAAAGCACATCCTTTCATTAGCATAGATAAAATTTGCATAAATTATATGGACCATAACCCACATTCCAAACTTATTGCAATCCTTCGGGTATGTGTCCACTAACACTTATGCGAAAAAAAAAGAATAAATGTCTTATCATGGTTCGAAAAGGAAGGAGAACAAGTGTATAAAAAAGACTAAGATGAAAAGAAATCAATGTAAGAACACTTCAACACCTTCTACACTTCACCATGATAGTGGACCAATCACCCTGTAAGACATAAGGTGCATTTATCCAAACTTCATGCAACTTTAAATTATATTCGACATCTTATGCCACGTTGTTAATTGTCTTGGTTATCCATACCTTATGCTTAATTTACAATAAATAAATAAAATTCTCTGTTGGTTCACCTACATATTCTTGGTTCTATTTGAATAAATATCTTTAGTCTTTTGAACTTCCTATTATAAGTATGCTTTAGAATATTACTTAAACACTATAACATCAAAGCATATTTGTATAAGAATGTGGTTGTATATATGGACTATCCGCTCCTGTATACAAATATTCAAATCAAAATTAGGAGACTTCATAGAATCAAATCAAGGTTAGAAGTATTCTTTAAAATTATATCTTCTCCTTAACCTTATTTGGAAAATTTGAAATAATGGTGAATCATTTAAATATGGGCTACAAATTAATCTTTAACTACTTGGCAAACACTATCCATACTTTAAATAAATAGTATATTCCTTTGGGTATGTGTTGTCTACTAATCCCTTGCAGAGAAGAAATAATGAGAGAAACAAAAGTCTAGAAGAGTGAGAAAGGAGTATAACATATGAGACAAGATGCTAAGGAACAACTCAAGATGCAAGGAGGGATGGTGCCATCACGCTCCAGTAGTAAAGGTAATATCTTTAAAGGTAAGTGGTCATTATTTCCTCTTGAGCTTAAAGTACACACCATAGCACTATTCTCTTGATCTCAATCTTAACCAAATGAGCTCAAATATGATATATCTTATTTTGGAAGATGATAGTCATCTTGTTAATCTTGATAATTTATAAAGATGAACAATCCTTCCATAGGTTAAGTAACTCCACTCCTTTATCTCATAAGCTTAAATGCTATATTTATACTTTTGATATTCTCACCCAAGATATAAATGCACAATGTGAATAGACATCAATCCTATTGTGCCTAAGGTTAGAGAATGAATAAATTTTTGGTTCTATTGGTGTTTTTTCCACCAATAAGAGCCTATGCACTTGATCTCTATCTTGTCTTTATGAGTAGAACACGCATCAAGCAAAGTGTGGGAAGATTCCCTAAATTCTACAAGTGTGAGTTCTAAACTAGTAACAAGGATGCACATAAGATTAGCTTTGAGATGCTAACAAAAAGAAAGGAAAAAGGTGGCACCACCATTGGAAACGCCACTAGTGGAGACACCACCTCAATCCTCATCCTTAGAAGCAAACCGAAGTACTCGATCAATGAACTACTGCAAAGAGGAGTCCAGTTCGAAGGACTCAAAACATCGAACCCTCGCCGTGAGGTAACATCGGTAGTTATTCATATTTACTTTGAACATTGCATGTTTTATTTTCTCTTAACCACATTTACTTTTCTATATTAGTATTACATAGGAAATAATAAAAATAAATAGATATACATCAGGTTGTATTCATGCATCTTAAAAAAGGGAGCCCCATATGAAACCCTTGTAGCGTAAAAGTTATAGGAGTTCTCACTGCGGTGGCCTACAAAATAAAAATACAAATTATGCATTTGTACTTTCTGCATATAAACCTATAAAATCTAAAAATATTAATTGAGCATCCTACTGTAATACTGTTATCATAAACATACTTTGAAACCTCCACAACACCCAATCCTCTAAAAACGGCTAACCACTAACTTTTTATCCTAATACCTTTCCACGAGTTTTGGTGTTTTGTGAGAGCTTTCTACAGGATGACTCCAAGAGCTAGCTCACCCAGGAATCTTTATCTTCATCACTCGAAGCACATCTCTCCGACACACAGCTGACCTCTGTGTGAAGGAAGTAACTTCTTGGGTGATGAGATTGAAGTATTCGTGGCAACACTTGCTCTTACAAACACGAGCTCCTATGTGAGGACCACTCAGCTTCAATGCTCAACTACGACAACATCTAGCTTGGGGGAGAGCATCCCCTAGTTATCAGGTAAGTATACCTATGCGATTATCGAGTCTCTTATATTTATAAAATACCAAAAATATGTGGGCACATGAAGGTCCACGTCTATAGAGTCTTTTATGATTCCATTGGTCTAAAATAAATAAAATGTTGAATGATCATTAAAACCAAATAAAGATAGTTTGATTATGTATTAAGGTGTGATCATAGAGTGTGTTTATAATTTTGTCTAGTTTATTAAGAGTCAAATAAAAATTGAAGAACAATAAAATTCTGTCTTGGAGATGATGAATAGTTGCTCTGTCGTAATTCCTTTCACGTGCCTAGTTTTCAACCTTAAATTCTCCTGAGTTTTGGATATGACTGTTTTGATATAAGAATTTACTCTGAACCTGAAACTTATGGAGGCATGTGCTTAAGCTAAGTCTAGGTGATTGAGGGATATGATATGAGAAAGACTGAGCTACTATTTTTCTTATTCCTAACGATACTAAGTTTTGGAGATTTATCTTTTGAAAACTCTAAAAATCTTACATGATGAGCTCTTGTATGACAAAGTTTGAATTCCTACCAAAGCCATATATGATATACATTTAGATTAGGAAAACCTTTGCTCATTCATGCTGCTTGCTTTGCATTGAGTTCAGTCAACCTTTGTTGTATACCTTATGAGAGTCTTGTCATGCTTTTAAAATCAAGATCACACTCACACACTCCACCAACATATGCATTGCTCCTACCATGGGAGTAAGCGCAATTATTTTCCACTTTCATCTAGATCTATTTTAACAAAAATGTTTTTCTCCTACACTAGGAGTAAAACACCAAAAAAAATATATATATATATAACCTATAGGACAACCCCTTGTTTAATGCTCTATGTTCTTATTGTTATCTCTCCAATCATTTATTGTATTCAAAGGATGCATGTGGCTATGCAAAAGAAAGTTATTAAAAAAATAAGAGGGAGTTAAAATGCTCGCCTCCCTAAAAAAGAAGAAGAAAGAAAAAGAAAAGAAAAAAAGAGAGAAGAAGAATAAAGATAGCCTATGTTTTCCTGCGAAAGTTCTAAGTCTAAGAGAGAGAGATTTATTTCTAAAGAGCAAAAGTAGAATTAGGTTTAGCCACCATATATTCACCCATCCACCATATTCCATACACATGCACATCTTGGTTTGATTGTATGACTTGACTCTCTTTAGATGCATTGTTTGACTTTACAATATATGAATTGCAAGTATGCTCGTCCTTGCTTAATGCCACTCCTATGAGCTCCACTATAATAATTAGTTGTAGGAGGACATGACAACATAAATGCCTCAGTGAGATCCATAAATATCACATACAATAAGAGACTTGAGGGTGTCATACGATTAAGCTCTGAGTTTTATTTTGAAAACTTGCAAAAACTCCAGAATATTGGTTTAGTGAAGAATTTGAGACATAGTGCTTGACTTGATTGTTCTATCTTTCAATTGCTCAAGACCCACGCAAAAGTTGAAAAGCTCCATAGTTAATGGTAATATGAGAAAGTTTAAAAGTTAGAGCAGTTTTGTCTAATTCGAGAGGAGAATTTCAGTTTAAAAGCATGTGTACTTTTGAGAAGTGAAAGCATTGTAGCAACTCCTGATCCAAGTTTAGTAGTTAGGCTTTGCTAAGGGACTAGCAAAGGGTAAGCTTGGGGGAACTTGTTGACGGTCCTTAACGCCTATTTTATACCAACAACTATTGCTCAATATAACATAATATCAACCATAAAGCATAGTTGTAGGGTTTGATTCTAACGAGTTCCACGAGTTGTGTTGTTCTCGGTTGTTTTGCAGGTATATTCAATTTTGCATAGAATAAAAGTATCTTAAATGGGGAATTGGACTGCACCAATGCGACGGGCTCGTCGAGACGATCGAAACAGACATATCATTTGCTATATTCGGAGTTCGGAGTCAAAAGATATCAATTCTACACCGAAACCAACACTAGAAGACTCTAGAAGGCACCAGAAGGCGATGTACCGAAGGTGGGGCCCACCTGCTACGGGGGGGTGGGGCCGCCCGGCCCCACCGGGGGGCCGGCCGGGCCCTCCGGAGCCCATTCGTGGCCCGCTTCGATGGACGGCCTGCTACCGCCTTAGGGTTTGCATCTCAAGTATTCTTTGAAGTCGAATTAGTCCCACATCGCCTGTCTAGAAGAGGTGGAGGCTTTTTCTAGACTATAAATAAAGAGGTAGACCCCCCCTCCCTGAGGGCACCACATTATGGATATGTAGAGGCGTCCCTCGAATGGATGACCTCTCATCTCTAGAGAATTAGGGCTAGACTTTCCAATGTAGTTCTAGTTGAGAGTTAGGGAGAGTGGCGCTACGCTAGGGTTTGGGAGGAGTCTTCGCAGAGTCATCGAGTTCTGGTATATCTTTGTATCTATTCTTGTAAGACTTATGCTTTAATATATTTATCTTCTATTTACTTTATGCTTTTATATTATGTTTAGTATAGTTGTTATACTTTAGCATGGGATCTCCTTTGTATTAGGTGCTCTAGTTAGCGTGACGTGACTAGAGTAGTAATCGTTAGCGTAGACGTGGTGTCTAGGCTAGTGTTTACCCGAGTTTGCTTTGATTCTTACGGTTAGTTGTGGTAGCCATCGGAGGTGACAGCTTTGTTGGTCTTCGTATTCCACCACGTCGGAGTTGGTGTTTCGTAGAGCTTTTTTGGCAGCCTTACCCGACTACCTTCTTCCGGTCTTATTCGAGAGTTGGATAGGTACTTGTTGCTCCAAAGTGTTATTGTGTGATTGCTTTATCTAGCATAAATCAGTTATTATAGAACCTTGGTAATAGAGAAGTATTCAGGAACCTTGAACTCTCCCGTTGTCCTCTCACTTTAGCTATCTATTTACTTATCATAGAATTCTCCTGTGTGTGTGTGTGTCATATATACATAATTCCTATCATCTATCATTTACCCCCCTACTTTAGTCTAGTTGATGTATTAAGTTAGTAGATACATGATGGTGAACTATCAATGTCTTATTCCATTGTTTCCCAGTGGTAAAATATAAATAACGATACCTGAAATACTCCCGGTAAAATGCTACAATGGTTTTTACGTGGCGCTTATGAATCCTTTATATTTTAGTTGTGTATAAGAAATACCAATAAGCATTTTTGGCGCCGTTGCGGGGATAGGGATTTACCTCTATTTCTAGTAGCGACGTTAGAAATGTCAACAATGATAAATATTCACAATCCTATAGTCGGACTATTCGAACGACCCGGAGAAAGATTAGCTCAATGTGAAGAATCTTCCGATCCTTTATTACCCGGTGATTCCTCGACCATTTTTCCATCGGACTATATGGCAACCCGATGCACACGGTGATATGTACAAGATTACCAGTGGCATCCGAGATTGTGGGATTGGTAGCTGGTGGTTTAGGGGTCACTGATGTTGGAAGGGACCTTATAATAGAAGACCATGCATCAAATCTAAAGCAAATAAGTGAGGACCACTGCAAATTCATGTCCATGCAATATCCCCTCTTATTTCCTTATGGAGAAGACGGTTTCCATGATGAACTTATATAGCAAACAACAGCAAGGTCTTCAACCACAAAACATCGAAAATAACTATTTTAGAATATTATGCATACAGATTACATGATAGGCTTGGTGACTCCAATACCCCTTTGAGAGGCAAAAGATTAACACAAGCTTATCAAGTGGATACGTATTGTTGTGTTGAAGATAAAAGAATTAGACACTACAGAACAGATACATTTCAAAAAAATATAGATCGGCACCCACAACTCTTTATCAGTATCTGTTTCAAGGGGCCACAGAAATGCATCATCTATTGGGCAGAGAGTTATTCTTCCATCATCTTTCGTTGGTGGTCCACGATATTTATATCAAAAATACCAAGACTGTATTGCCATCTGTAGGAAATATGGATGCCCAGATTTATTTATAACCTTTACAGCAAACACAGCATGGACTAAAATATCATAGGCTTTAGCACTATTCCCTGGCCAATATCCATCTGATTGTGCAGATATTGTTGACAGAGTATTCAAAATGAAACTGGATCTTCTAATGGATGATATAGAAAAGTATAATTTCTATGGACCAATAAATGCAGGTATTCCTTTGTTAATAACATATAATATGAAAACATTCAAATACAAATTCAGCTAATTATGAAATAAATTAATTTCCTTTTCCAACGCAGCTGTCTATACAATTGAATTTCAGAAATGGGGTCTCCCACATGCACACATCATAGTATGGCTACAAAAGGATGCTCTCCTAGATGCTCCAAAAATTGATTATTTTATTTCTGCCCAATTACCTGATCCAGCAACAGATAAGATTGGATATGATGCCATTTCTTCATTTATGATTCATGGGCCTTGTGGACCTCTCAATCCATCTTCTGTGTGCATGTCAAAGGGAGTCTATTCTAAAAAATATCCAAAAGAATTCTGTGAGCAAACAACCATATTGGAAAATGGTTTCACCTAATATGCCATCCAAGAAATGGATTAACACTCCGTAAGAATCGCTTAGACATTGATAATACTTCTGTTGTTCCTTATACTGTTGATTTAGTGGTCAAGTATCAGGCTTACATTAATGTTAAAAAGGTAAACCATGACGGCATGCATAAATATCTTTTCAAATATATAACAAAAGGATTTGATAGTGCTAGGATTGGGTTACATTCAGGATCTTCAGTATCTCATTCATCAAAAGAACCTATCAATGAAATCAACAATATCCTTGAGTGTCGTTACATAACCCCACATGAAGCTTCTTGGCGACTACTGCAATACGATATCCATCATACAAACCCAACAGTTGAGTGCCTACCTGTGCATCTGCCATTTCAAAAATAATGTCACATACACACAAGATGATGACTTGCAAGAAATTGTTGAGAACCCAAAAAAATAAAGAGAGTAAACTGAATGCATGGTTACAAGCAAATGCACAGTTCCCTATAGCTAGAGAATATACATATATTCAGTTCCCAAAAAACTTTACATGTCATCCAAGAGGAAAATATTGGAATATACGTAAAGGATATTTTAGGAAAGTTGGACGTATAGCTCATGTCAATCCTACACAGGGAGAACTTTATTATTTACGAATGTTACTCCACATTGTTAAAGGACCCAAAACTTTCTCTGAAATCCGTACTGTAGCAGACCATCAATATGACACATATCACGCAGCATGTCAAGCTTTAGGTCTGCTTGGTGATGATCAGGAGTGGTCCAATGCTATAAATGATGCAGCACAATGGGCTTTACCTTACCAATTGCGACACCTTTTTGTCACAATTCTACTTTTTTATGAAGTCAATGATCATAAACTACTATATGACATACATGAATCATAAATGAGTGAAGATATTAGATATCATATGACCAGAAACTCTGACACCAACAACACCTCTAGAAATCTTTTGATTGAGCTAGACAAATTACTAAGAGACAATGGATACTCCCTGACTCATTTCAATCTACCAATACCTAAAAACGATGATTATATTGATAATAGACTATTATTGGAAGAACTTAATTATGATATAAATATTATGCAATCAGTGATAGATGATGATATTCCAAGGCTCAATTGTAATCAAAAAACAATTTTTGATACTATTTATAAATCTGTATACAAAATTGAAGGCCAGACATTCTTTATCTATGGATATGGTGGAACTGGAAAAACATATTTGTGGACAACTCTATTGAATTATGTTAGAAGCCAGGGGAAAATTGCATTAGCAGTCGCATCATCTGGAATAGCATCTCTATTATTACCTGGCAATCGCACACCTCATTCTCGATTCAAGCTACCTCTGGACATCTGGCAAAATTCAATGTGTTCAATTAGAAAAAATACAGACTTAGTAGCATTGATTCAGAAAACATCACTTATTATTTAGGATGAAGCACCAGTAAACCACAGGTATTGTTTTGAAGCCCTAGACCGCACTCTAAGAGAAATAATGTCAGTATATCACCTGAATCTGAGACAAAGCAGTTTGGAGGCAACACTATCGTACTCGGTGGAGATTTCCATCAAACATTATAACCAGCAAACAGACAACAGATTGTAAGAGCCTACATTGTCAGCTGATATCTTTGGCAGAAATGCACTATTCTAACCTTAGCAGAAAATATGAGATTAAAAGCACCATCTCTGTCACATTCCGATAGAGAAGAATTAAGATTATTTGCAGAGTGGCCATTAAGAGTTGGAGATGGTATAGAACCATTTATTGATATTCCAAATGAGCCAAGTAACAAATTCGTACAAATCCCCGCACCATTGTTACTTGAAGAATCATGCAGGAACTTAGATGGTCTCATTTCATTTGTTTATGAATTAGGATGTGAAGCACAAAATCTTACCTCATATTTATGTGATCGCTCCATCCTGGCTTCTAAAAATAAAATGGTTACATCAATCAACGATATAATGATTACTCGATTAACCACAGCTGAAATGTGTTATTACAGTTCTGATTCGATAGATGAAAGTTCTGCAAACTATTCCACATTAGAAACTCTATATCCAACTAAATTCTTGAACACATTATCTTTGAATGGGCTGCCTCCTCATGTATTGCATTTGAATATTGGTGTTCCTATCATGCTTCTACAGAACCTAGACCCCTCCAGAGGTCTTTGTAATTGAACTAGACTCATTGTCACCCAACTAACAAGTTGTGTTATTGAGGGCAAAATAATCACCGGAAAGCCAAAGGATTAAAAGCATATATCCCAAGAATTATAACAACTTCAGCAGAATCTAGATGGCCATTTAAACTAATAAGACGAAGACAATTTCCTGCCAAGATTTCTTATGCAATGACAATAAATAAAAGCCAAGGACAAACTCTTGGTAGAGTTGGTGTATATTTACCCTCCCCTGTCTTCTCTCATGGGTTACTATATGTCGCATTTTCAAGAGTGACATCACTAAAAGGTTTAAAAATCCTTATAGAAAACAGTCCAGCTACATATGAAAAACTGCACACACAATGTTGTTTACAATGAAGTTTTCACAAAAATTTAGGAAACAACAACTTACTATAACTCAGGTATATTTATCAAACTTTAAGCCCTCTCGTGATTCTTGTATTTTATATTTTCAATATTTGGTATGCCATGCACCCCCTGCTCATAATAATCTTATATATTTTTATAGGATCGTCCCCAAGATGGGATCAACAACAAAACTAAAAGACATCACTTCTGGCAAGGATAAGTACAAAGTCTTTGGTAGACTTACAGGAATATGGTATGCAAGATATCTAACCACAAATACCTTACTTAGCATAGACGGCATCCTTTTTGATGATGATGATGTATGTGTTCTAACTTCTTTCCCTAGCAACATACCATTAGCAATTATTTGTGTCCTAAACTACAATTATTACAGGGATCTATGGCTCAAATAAGTATTCCTAGAAATCTAGAAAAGCAATTCATGCCTAATCTTGCTGAGGACAGTGTCTACATAATTTCTGGGCTTAATGTTGTTGCTAGAAACAACCAGAGCTATACTTATGACTATCAGGATTATATTCTACAATTCACATCAACCACTAAAGGTGACCGTTTGGAATCAAAAGGAGCAGAAATCCCATATCATCAATTCACATTCTGCTCCTTTGATGACCTTCGAGCAAAATGCTTGCAAAAAACAAGCCACTTATAGGTACTGTATGAAACTAAGTTCTCTTCTTTATTTTTGTTCAATAATCAAACTAATCTGAATCATTTTCTTTCTCGTTACACTAGACTTGATAGGTATTATCAACGACATTGGGCCATTTGACTTTGCAGGCCCAAAATCACAGAAGAAAAACAGAAAGATACAAATCCAGAACCTAGAGTACATATGTCTACCCATTTACACACCCAAAATTTGTAAACATAATATAAACTAATATACTATGTTTATGTCCTTCTTTTATCATTCTCAAGTATGCAGGAACAGCAGATATTACTTTGGGAGTACCAAGGTGAGAACTTTGATGAAAAATCAATCATTGAAAAGTCTAAAGAAGGAATTGTTGTGGGAAATTTTGCAGGGTTAACTACATCAAAATTTGCAGGTAATTCAACTGAAACAGCTCATACTACAGTCTTATCGTTCTCAAGTACGCAGGAACAACAGATATTACTTTAGGAGCACCAAGGTGAGAACTTTGATGAAAAATCAATCATTGAAAAGTCTAAAGAAGGAATTGTTGTGGGATTTTTTTGTAGGGTTAACTGCATCAAAATTTGCAGGTAATTCAACTAAAATAGCTCATACTACAGTAGTGAATAAATCTGCATTATTAAACTCAAACTCATATTAATTTCAGTGAAATTTGGCCTCCATGTTTCTTACAATCTTCAACTGTGCATTCAATTTGTCCTAATTTATTCAATCTTCCATCCAAGTATACAATCCATTTGACCACCTGTATCATTCATGATATATATACAAACTAACAAACCTTGCTAACTTGCATAGGAAAATATAAAGCGTCTTCCAGTTCAGCGACTCGAGTTTACATTGAGTTGGAATATCCAGATACATCTAAATATCAATCCTATCGATGGGGAACTCCGAAGTTACAGCAGAGGGGACCGAACACACTGCAAAAGAATTCTCTAAAATCAACTAAAAAAGTACACACCATCAAGAAATATTAGAGCTGCAAGATGAATCTTTTGAGGTACACCTTTCATTGATAAACACTGCTCAAACATTACAAACTGATTTCTCAAACAGCCTGCTTCAATTCTTATAGTAGCAATAACTTACCAACTCTAACACAATTCTCTCATGTTGTCTTTCAAAATAATGTTACAGGAAGGCAAAACATACTGCTGCATTGCAGAGGTGGTATCTATATTAGAATCCACAAATTGGTACTACAAAGCTTGCAAAAAATGCAAAAAGGGTTACAACATACTTTCTGATACCCCTCGCTGTGCATGTCCTTATCCAGTGCAATCTCCAGAGTAAGACAAAGCCTAATACAATATTATTCGCAAAAATATATATTAATCTCACACTGAAATCTTTGACTTTCAATATAATAGGTTCAAGCTTCCCCTAACAATTAAAGATGATTCATCACCACTCGATTGCATTGCCTCTATACTGTAGCTGAAGACTTGATTGAGTGTTCAGCTCCACAGGCTTCAAAAAATATGCAGATCGAACCAGATAACCATCCACCTATCCTAAAAAAGGCAATTGGAAACAAAAGGTTATTATTAGGCAGGTCCTATGTATTAGGCAGGTCTTATGTAATTAGCACCCTGCAATGTATATGGATTGTATTCCTTGTATAACCCAACCACATTGGCTATATATATAAAGGTCACCCCCTCACATTAGGGTGTGAGGTGTTTCCCTGAATCTCTGTCATTCTACAGTTATTGCATATAGGATTAGCAAAAATGTCTCATCCAAATATCCTATCAGATATGTTCTCAAAAGATCCTACAAGATTGATGCTCGGGACACAGTCATAAACACAACATCTCGCACAAGCAGAGCAATGTAAGCCACATGAATAAATATATTCTTTCCCAATATAACCAGCCAATAATCTCCTTTAATACTTTATTCATGCTTAGCGGCGTGTGGAAAACAACACATCTACATGGGAGGAAAATGTAAGCCACCCGAGCAACAATATTTTTCCCCTATTTAACCAACCACTAATCTCCTTTCATAATTCATATGCTTGCAGCAACTGAACCGGGGACACCTCCATCCGAGAACACTACACAAGAAAAAAACAGAGCAACCAAGCAGGTAAATAATTATCCCCCTGTACAGAAACCTCTAACAGATCTTCTCCCAAACATAGGGTTATCTCAATAGAGTGCGGTTTAATAATTCAAACCAATTTTGGTTACAACACCAACGCTTAGCGCCATTCACTTTAAGCAATTGTAGCAGTAGTGTGGATGAAACACTTGGTGTACTTTACATATAGGAGCTACAGTTTGAGCCTATGCCTTCCAAATTTTTCTCCATTTGATCCTACAGCTTTGCTGTTGGTTTTCCAACTCTACATAGGAAGTGGATTACTGGATTGCAGGGACCACTTTCGTAGGGGGTGCAACAACTCTTGCAAGTGTTTGCTTGGCATGACAATGTCAAAGCTGCTTCATCCTGACTGAGCAAAGGTTATGCCTGGTGACTTTATGGCATGTAATGTTATCTGGCCCAAATTTGATACAAACCTGTCGCTTTTGGCCAATTTGGGTGAAACTGGGAGTCATGTCTTGCAGTTCCTTGCAAAGAGAACTGCAGATGTTACTGATATAGCTGTACACCTAGATAATATAGTAAAATCACCAAGCCAAAGCCTGTACATGTTTTATGGATGTCTATTATAGTTGGCATTATAGTTGGCACATTACATACAAGCACTAACCCAGTTATTCACTCCTAATACTTATACTAATTATTCCCTACTGGATTTTCATATTTATTCAACAAATGGACAGCACCTCACAGGTAAAAAAGAAAAACTCGATTTCGATCAGGTGGAAGAAAATGATGCAGAAGGCAAATGTAAGAAGAAACAGTTAGTATTAGTATTACTTGAAAATTATTTGAGCAGCCATATATTAACCAACAGTTAACTTTACAATCGACATTTTTATATTCCTCAAAAACTGTAGGTAAAGTTACACATGCAGTAGAATATTGGACATCAACAAGACAATTTAGGACACCCCATGATCTACTGAACTTTCACCAATAAATAACTTACTATCGTTTGTTTAATTATCGATGGTTCCCAACCATTCAGCGTGTTTCAAATTTATAGTAAATATTGAGTTAACTCCAGACTTGGCACTTCAGTTTCAATAGTTTGTCACTTGAGACTTCAGTTCAATATTATAATCCATTATCTTGCACCCGTTTGTTTAATTATCGATGGTTCCCATGCATTTAGCGTGTTTCAAAATTATAGTAAATATTGAGTTAACTCCAGACTTGGCACTTTAGTTTAAATAGTTTGTCACTTGAGACTTCAGTTCAATATTATAATCTATTATCTTGCATTTCGACTTAATTCCCGCAGCAACACGCGGGGAATCCTCCTAGTATCTTTAGAAACTAAAACATCTTATAACTTGGAATAGAGGGAGTAAATGATAGCATGTAGTTATCCTTGAATATAATGAATAATTAAGGTGCATTTGAATGTGTGGTTTCGATTCAACACTTCAGAACTACTAGAAACTATGGCAAAAGGTTAGGACAATAGTGATTCTAGGTGGAAACGTTTCTATTGATTCTCTTTTTTTGTTAGAGATCATAGAATATCACCTCTAGGGTGGTTTCTCCCAATTTTAATTCTTGCTTTTCAGTCTCTCCTCTGAACTAACAATATTTTAGTGACTCTTTTCAAGGGAAGACATTAAATAAAAATTGGTTTCTTTTGGTTGGTCGCCCATAGAAGAATTACATTTTTAAAAAACATAGGTTTGTATGATCTTTTTCAGTCAACTTTTAAGAATCAGAATCCATCCAACGGGCAAAATTATTTGAGAAAGTGATTTAGAATCACCATAAGAAATGTTTATAAGAAGAAACTTCAAAGTGATTACGAGAATCTAGGTCTCTACCAAAAAAATCTTTACCAAACGCATCTTTAATAATATTACATTATAGACACAGCGACAGCTAGTCATGGCTGATTTCCTTGGGGTCTCCTTTAACTTGGAAGCCCAGGTATGCATTGACAATACTGAATTCCTCTCGGCTGATGTGACTTACTGAGGTTGGGAAGATGCTGCTTATCTGTCCGCTCCTCTCGCGACTTTGGATGCCATCATGCTAGATCAATATCAACGTCACTGACCTTTGTCTTGTAACTCGATTTCGCTAGCTGGCATTACTGCAGGAACCTTTTTGGCCAAATAGACTAACCGAGGAGGGCATCACAGCCACCTTGATCGAAAGGTCTCGATAAATCAAATGTAAAACGAAAACCTGTTGACAAGCCGGCGAGCTCATCCACGGATCCGTCGCCGTGGCCCTCCTTACCGAATCTGATGCCTGGCGTCGCCACAGGGCCCACCCCCCGCGAATCTGCCTCCATGGAGCCCATCGTGGCCCTCCTCGCTGGATCCGTGCCTGCCGCCGTCGCGAGGCTGCACCTACGCCTACGCTTGCCAGGAGGTGGCGACGTGGCGTCGCTAGGAGGGCCACCGTCGGGAGAGGGCCTTGCCAAAAGGGGCTGCCGCAGGGACGATGCAGAGGGAGAGGGATGGAGCCGCCACGGGTTCTGGTGTGCTCGGCTGAGGACGAGGGAGAAGATGGAGCGCGTGGCTGAGAGGATGAGAGCAATAGAGCTTGGATTTCTCAGCATATATGTACTATACAAACCTGTTACCCTGCCTAGATGGGCCAGGTGACTCAACCACGATATACTGGGCCTCCGAAAATGGTTTGATTTTTGAAGGCCTGCCTCCATAAATCAATTTTATGAGGTGGACAATTTTAACCGCCTTCATAAACAAAAACAACTATCTCCATTAATTGTTATTTTACGAGGCGGTTAGATTGTTTGTCTGCCTCGGTTAATACGAAGGTATCACATCGTAAAATCATTTTTGTTGTAGTGTGCCGCACGGCACCATTTGAAGATGTCATAGCTCCTTACTCTCACAGCCAGTACATCCACGTCCTGCACACAGCTCCTATTGTTAAGCGAATTGAACGATTCAATCTTTAGATGTTAGGCCTAACGCGTTAAGCATCATATAAAAGACAGAAGATAAAACTTTGGTGCGAGTCATGTGTTATATAATTTTGTACAACCATAATTAATAAAATACATGGTTGCTGCCATATATATATATCCGTGTGTGTGCGCTCTCCTACCTTTCTCAATTCATTTTATTTAGTATTCAAGAACAGCTATATATAGGAGTAAGTAAACTGTATAACTCGGATGGGATGACAACAAGGAAGAACATAGTAGGGATCGGAATAGATACAGATTTTGGCCGGCTTCACTTGCCCAAATGTCCGTTCCCCAAATAGCAAGTGGTCTTTATATTATTAGTTGTTTTCAATCAAAAGAGGAGAAATCGATACAGAAGCATTGACATGAACAAGGAGATGCGGCCAGCCGGTATGTTTTCTAGTTTTCTACTAGTACTTGGGATGATGTTATGACGAGCCTAGATGATGTAATGAAGAGCCTAGTTGAGACTAAATACAGAATTCACGAATTTTGCTGCAGGACATCTGACTTCAATAGAACTGGCCAATTCACACTCTGGAGCAGAGTGTTAATCGGAGCAGAGTGTTAATAAATATACACATTTTCATAAAATAAGTGCATAAAATAATCGGAGCAGAGTGTTAATAAATATACACATTTTCATAATGGTACTTGGCATATTTCGACGTTGGCGGTGTGAATTAGCCAATTTTATTAAAGTTTGATGTCTTGCAGCAAATTAAGTAAAGTTGCCTATAGAATTTAGCTTGTGCTGGCTAAGAAGTGTTGGGGAAACAAAGAGATTATTGTTCGTTGTTGTCTAATTTGACCATTTGTAGATTTTATCTAATTTTCTTAATAATTGATTAAATACGTGCTGGTTCTGGAAAAAGGACAAATAAGTTGAGCGGCCATTTCCCAAAAAGAGCAGATGTTACAAATTATTGTTCTCGTTCTCAACCAGAAGAGGAGAAATCGATAAAAGAAGCATTGACAGGATCACAGGATGACGGGAACAGGGAGGTACGGCCGTACGAGATGATGCAGTTTTATAGTTGGGATGACGTGGCTCCAACACCTGGGACGTATATAAGCATGCGCTAGCTGAAGTTATGTCTGCAAGATCAGGGTCAGGGAGCTAGAACCAGATGGCGGCCATGGCTAGAGCACGAATGCCAGCGCCGACTATGCTCGTGGCGCTCATCACCGTAACAATGGCCGCCACTGCCGCTGATGCTGGTGCTGGTAGGACCTTCAATTCCCGGTTCCATGCATGCATCATATAGCTAGCTAAATACGTAGCTAATATAATTTTTTTTGAGGAAAGATAATATAAAAATAAATCCTGCGATTGATTTCTGTTTCGTTAATCGGACAATGGATCGGAGGCTCGGTGATTGATCGTAACATAACCAAGTACTAATGCCTTGCCTGCCCTGCGGCCTGATGCGAACAACCCCAGGCAGCAGCAGCAGCACAATCTGCGACACGGCCAAGTGCGGCAAGGGCAGCTGCAGCGAGGCGCCGGGGCCCATCCCCTTGATCTCCGCCGGCTACCAGTGCACGTGCGACCCCGGGTGGTCCCAGCCAAAGTTCGCCCTCCTCCCCTCCACGCCCTGCATCATCCCCGACTGTAAGTAATCACTAAACCTCCTTAATAAGTAACCACTAAACCTTGTGTTGCAAACGTATTACCAATTTTCATAATTTTCTATTCAATCACCCAAACATATATCAAATAAGGTGGATACGAGTACACCTAAATAAAATCCTTCGACAGACTGAGAATTCAATTGCCCACGTGTATTTTACCGATATCTTTGATGCACTATACCATTCCTTAAATCCCTTAAGCCTTTGTATCGTATGCTAGTATGATTTTCATCCTTTAATTAACTACATGGTTGGGTTATTAACGCCCTCCAGCTACCAAAACTGAATAAATTTGATGTTCAGTAGTGTTGTCTATTTTATTAAAATAATAAAAATCTGGTTTATGGTCTAAAAATTTATTAATGATTGGTTTTAAATTAGAAAAATATGAAACTGTGGTATCGGTTATTTCCTGAATAATGTTATACACCTATTTATGAACTATATACAACTATTCTGAAATGATTTAGTCTGATCCTATTGTTTTTCCCTCATAGTCATGTTAATTACTTATTTAAGAGAAATAAAATCCAAATGGCTTTAGATAGAGCACATTTTTTAGATGAAACTAAATTTGTATTGCTTTTATAGAATAAAAACTTATATTTGAAATCAGTAAGAGGACTAAATTTTGACCAATTTAAAAAAGTGGAGAGCATCTGTTTTTTCTTTATCAAATTGGAGAGTATCTGTAACCAGTTCCATAATATAGGATTAAAATTCAAAATATATTGTATAAAATAGAGGTTGAAAAATATACTTATTTAGTGCCCATCAAATGTTCTCGGAGTCTGTAAAGATTTTTGTTTTAATCTTCACTCGGACTCGCTAGCTACTACTACTTCAATTCTGGAATAAGTTGTTTGAGACTAAAGCATAATTCTAGAAACCCTCTCAGCTCCTATCCTCCCTTGCCCCTCAACGTTCGACGTAGGCCCATGGTGGGCGCTTAAAATGGCGGCTTGTTGCGGCTCCCTGTCTCCCTCTCCCACTTCCTCCCCTCCCCTCCCCTATCCTCTTCTTGCCCTCCCCAGGCTCTCCCTCAACTAGCAGCAGGAGGTACGCATTAGCGTCGAATCATGCCTCCTTAGATTGTTCCGTCTCTGGCTATGCGCTCCTACCCACATGTCTGTGCACTGAAGCTCACACTGTGAGGGCCACCGGCAGCGGGGCTGGCAGATGTGGTTCCTACCTCTATCATAGCTCCTGCCTGTAAACCAACAATTTTGGGCAGCCAATGGCAGGGTCGGAAGTTGTGGTACTATGGCCGCAGATCTAGCCTCCAGTAGTTATGGTGTAGGCTAGACGTGCCTACCCACTGACTCCTACTCATTTGGGGGTAGATACAACCATTTTGGGCACAGGTGTTGGCACCAACGCCACCAACTCTAGGGCCTGGTTTCTGCTGATAGCACTAGCAGCATGATATGTGTGGTGTCGTGGCTAGAATTGTGGGTTTCCCTGCACCCTGCGTGTAGTCGCAGCCGCAGCCGTAGTGGATCCGGGCGGCTGCGCTTGAGCCGGTTCCTGCCTCTTCATGGGGGTGGATGTATGCAGTTCTAGGTGAAAGCTTCCGATTTTGGCGGCGCAGATGACGGTGACGTCTCCGACTTCACAAGCCTCCTTGGAGGCATCGTTGATGAACCCTATGCTATTGCGCTAACAACACCAGATTCTAGGCATGAGCCCCGCCTTAGAAACCTCTAAGGCCAACGGCGATGGCTTCCATGGTGGTACCCTTAGGCGTCACCCCATTCCTGAAGGCGTTGCTAAAGAATCACTTATGGCTTGTCGCTTGTTGCCTGTGTAGTTGTCGGCATCTGTGGTTCCTACCGTGCCATCGGCTCATAGTGGAATTCCTCGGCTCATAGTGGAATTCCTCGTTGAGCCTATGTGTGACTATGTTCCACCTACAAAAGGTTTGTCCTGTAGCACTTTACCTTAGCTTCATCGTTTGGACTTTTGTAGTGGATGCTTACAACTATCACTTTCTCCCATAACGGATGCTTGGCCATCATTGGATTCTTGGACGGACATGCTACTGTCGTTGTTTTAGTTCTCTTCTCCGGCAGATGCTTTGTCGTAGTGGGTGTCTTTGCTTCTTCCCCGGAGGAAGCTTGGCTGTTGGTGGAATCCCTAGCGGATGGCTTTGTCGCCATTGGCTCTTTGGTCCCCTCTATGGTAGAAGGTTTACTACTGAGAATGTGTTAGCCCACTTCTTGATGGATACTTGGCCGCGGTCATTTGGTCTTCACTGATGGATGCTTTGCCGCCATTATTGTTGGATACTTTGCCACCAAGACATATCTATTTTGTGGGCAACCATTGCGTTTCTATTTACATGCTCGGGTAGATTTTGGGTATTGAGGGTAGTCGTTCCTTCTTTCCTTCCTTTTCTTGTTCTTATAAGTTTAATTTTGATTAGGCCATCTTTGGCAGGGCACTCTGTCCGCTCAGGCTTTAGCTCGTTGCTTTACATTTGTGGCACTCAATGGCGGACCTAGGCTCCGGCGACCCTGGGCGCCCGCCCGGGCTCCGTCGCTGATGCACGCACAAGAATCTGTTGTTTCACGTTCTTATGAAAGCTTAAAAGCACACAATGTCATCAGTTTCTTAAGTTCTGTCTGGGCTTAAATCTAGCGCTGGGTCCGCTAATGGTGGCACTGATTCTCAAAGAAGACACTCATGAATCTGTATGTTTCTTTTGCTCATTGTAGGCTCCTTCAGTAGTGTCTGTATCAACATTACCGCGACGATACCGGGCATTCCTATCACAGACCGTAAGTCACACACCATTTACGTACTGCACACGCGCAGGAGAAACAGATCGCAGTTTGTTCTATCCACTAGTTCTGTGGCTTGTCCTCAATCGACCAGTCATCCGTTTCGTCTCCATGTCGTCCATGCATGCAGCCTGCGTGGCCGCCAACTGCGGCCAGGGAGGTGACTGCCAGAAGGGCGCCGGCTTCAGTTACCAGTGCCGCTGCCATCCAGGCTTCAGAAACATGCTCAACGACACCTCCATGCCTTGCATCGGCAGCAGCTGTAAGATAGTAGTACATTATATATATTGCTTCGCAAACAATCATGTTTGTTTGGGTTTAATTTCTCTATTAATTCGTGGGTGTTTGGCTGGTCGAGTCTTGATTTGTTCTGCTCATTGACTCGTTGTACATTCAGGCACGTTTGGGGCAGACTGCGCCAAGCTAGGACTGGTAAACGCTCCGGCTGCACCAGCTCCGGCACCAGTCGGAAATAATCTTTATTGTTAGTACTAGCAGAATGCAGGTACAGGTACTTCTTTTTGTTCAGATCGATCACACACCCATGAAAACATGATTATTGACTATGCGGCAAGCTAGCACTATTAACTGGTGTATACATTCCCTCTTAATTAATTTGCAGGATTATCCATTTCCATGGAACAAGCGTCTAGATTACTACCGGTTACTGCAATATACAGATCTCGATCTTCTTGTACTTCTACAATAAAGGAAGAGTCTTTATTCCAGGCTTTGCATAAGTTCAAAGAAAATATATATATTTAGTTCATACAACTTGTTGGAATTGCAACAAAAAAAAAAGAAAAAAAAGAAGAGAGCTTCGTCCTGTGGTGGATCAGTTTATCAGTATAATGATGTCTCGTCATCGTTAGGATTAAACCTCAGTATTTGCTAATCATGCATGTGTGTATTGTTCTTTTTCTCCTACTTTCTTAGTCGTGCTCAGTGATGTCTACTTTTAAGTTTTATTTCTCTTATTAGTTAGCCTCTTCATTTTGAGGAATTGCCCACAACACTGGATATTGGACCAGGTTCAAGGCGCATCAAGGCCACTTTGTAGGCCGCTCACATCTCAGCTTGTATAGCAAATCAACACAAGTGACCCATCAAGTAGTACTACCACAAAACGACCTTTTTTTCTTCCAGAGACAACAATTTTGTTCAACCGTCTCCATACATTATTCTAGGAAATATAAAATTTTAGGAGAACCTCGAAGGGTACGACAATGTTTGAAAATTGATTTTTATTTCCAGAGGCGACCAAACTAAGAATTTCATCTCTGAAAAACAATTTTCAGAGGCAGACACGTTATGCAGCCCTTTGTGCAAATCTGGCCCATTTAACTGGCATGTCATAGACCAAAACCTTAAAAATCCCTACAGCCATAACCCAAAACATCGCTCCCAAACATAGCCATCACCCATCTTAAACTCTAAAGCTAAATTTCATTAGCTATTTCTCTCAATATGCAAGCTACCTACATCATCAACCCACTATTAGATATATTTATGGTCAACTATCATTTGTAATTATGATCAAGATACATCATACATTTAGTTGTCCACATTAATATGCCACGTCATCCTTTAATCTTCACTTATAATTATTCATATAAGTAATTTTATTTTTAAATCATTAGTAATCTCTGCGGCAACGCACGGGACATTCACCTAGCTCAAAAAAATGAAACAGCCGTCACCCCAAAAAATATTTGTATATATCTCTCTCTGTACCTCTGTCTTGTCCACACACACCATTCGCCTCAGGCGCCGGCGATGGTGGAGGCCAACTACACCTCCGGTGTGGGGCGAGGAGGAGTTGCATCCTCTAGAGCTCGCATGATGGCAGCAACTCTGGCGGCGTGGAGCAGGCGGAGTTGGCTGTGCTTTTGTATAAGCAGCAGAGGCGTTCAATGTGCAGTTTCGATTGTCTTTAGAATTACTGGAAACTCTGCCAAACGGTGAAGGCAATACTGATTGCAAATAGAACAGTTCTAGTAATTCTCTCTTTTTTATTAGAGATTAGAGAATAACACCTATCGGGTAGTTTCTTCTGGTTCTAATTCTTGATTTTCTACCTCCCCTCTAAACTAAAAAATATTTATAGTTACTCTCTTCATGTGAAGACAATTAGATAAAACTGGTAGCTTTGAATTGTTGTTCGCTCGTAGAAGAATTAGATTTTTTTCTTACAAAAAGTATATATTTTCATGGACTTTTTCATGTAAAACAATCATTTTTTTTGTCATCCTTTAAGAATAGAATCCATCCACTTAGCCAAATGATTTGAGAAAGTGACCGATTTAGATTCACCAGAAGAAATGTTTATAAGAACAATCATTGAAATGACTATGAGCTAATCTAGATCTCTACCAAACACATCCTTAATTTAACTCTACATTTCGGCTGAGGTTTGCTGGCAGCAAGCATGTCCACGTTAGCGAAATTTTATTGCACTGTTGGATTTTGAGTTTGCGGTCTCCATTTTTTTACATAGGGACTCATCCATCAGATAGTTTTACATTATAGATAGACACAGTGAGTAAAAACACACGTGAAGCGAGGAGGGTAGATTGGGCTTGAGGATTGGAGGAGGAAGAAGGGAGGGAGGGGGGCAGGGGCGGCGGCTAACGGCGACGGCGGCTGGCGCGAGGGGGGGGGGTGGCGGCGGCTGGAGAGAGAGAGAGAGAGAGAGGCGTGGGAGAATAAGAATAACGAGAATTAACCCAATTACTTTCTTAATCCATCCAATCACAATCTCTCTATATTTATAGTTCCGATTGGACTCTAAAAGGCAAGGAACCTTATCGACCGAATCCTTCCTTTTTATAAATTTACCTAATATCTCAAAATATCTCTAATAAATATTAATTAAGATAACTGCACGCGGATATGGGACCCATGGGGAGGGCGGCCCCCTAGCCCTAGGGTTTAGGGTGGTCACAGCCTATGTCGCCGTCTTTCTCCTTTTCTAGGCTTTTGGGCGCATTGATCCTTGCTTCTATGTCATGCGTGGTGTACGTGTGATAGAAATCCCCAATTCTCCGCCCGTCCTCGCGGTGAAGTCCAAGCCAGGTATTGGTCCCTTCCGGTGGTGGTGCTCCTCCGTTAATTTCTAGAAAACAAGTCACTGAACCATGGATGCAGTAGGTTCCAGACTTGTCATTGTCACCAAATTTCCTTTTGAACTGAAATTGCAGTGTACCAATATACTTGAATATGAAGTATGAAGTAGCGGGCATCAACGGAAGGAGAGCCAAGTGAATCATTGAGTGCATACTGAATTGAATCATTGTCTGTGGAGGTTGCTTGAATTGTGTAGGTACCTCATTGGTTGCCATATCCATAAGTGCCGGTATAATCCTCCAGACTGTTGAAATTGAATAATTTCAGGAGTTTTGAGGAGGTCAATTATGTTCCCAAACATTTCTAGATCTGAGACTCCTGTTGATAGCGATGGAAGGTTTGAGTTGGGTAAGAGCCCGATGTCCAAGCTGTTTACTTGGGCAATGATGTGATTGGCATTGTCGATGGAAACAACTGATGTATTCTATAATGGACATCCTAATTTCCATGCCGTCCCTGTTAGGATGTGGGATGGCATTATGGAGGCTCCCTCCCTAAACACTTTGTTGTGATCTCCCTTTTTAAGTTCCTAGAGCAGATCCTATAATAGCGGTAAAGCTCCTGGGAGATAGAGTGTTTATCATAGAAAATCAGACATTCCTCTATTGTCCAAGTTTGTGACTATTTTCCTTCTTGAATTGTTGAATACATCTTGCGAAGTGTATATTCTTTGTTTGGTAGCATGTCTGATGCTTGCGAAGATTGGGGCTTCACTATTAGTGATAAAATTCAACACATTGGGTTGCCAAGCCCTGATAGATTTGTTTATTGGATTTTTTTTGTTATACTAGTATCGTTGATTACACATACCATGGGTGGGGGAGCTGGAAGTGCCCTCATTGATGGTTGTATCCGATGTTGGTGTTGAGCAATTATTGACGGTGGATAGCGTCAACATTTTATATATCAAAAGGCATGAAACATACATTAATATCTAGAAGGCTAGGGTTTTATCTAACAATTTCCACGAGTTTTGGTGATATATCAATTTCCAGGGACTGGACCAGAAAACACCAAAAAAGGGGCATAACTACAAATCTACACCACGGAATTATCCGCAACTCAAGAATACGCCAAACTACTCTAGAAGGATCTAGAAGACACTGGAGCGAAGGGGAAGCAGGGCCACCTCCAGGTGGAGCCGGCCGGCCCCACCTGCCAGGCCGGTCGGCCTCCTGTGAGGGGAACCCTCTTCCCCTTCTAGAGTCTTCTTCTACCGCCTTTGAGGATCAATCTTAGCCCTATGTGAAGTTGGTTTGATCAAACGGCTGTCGTGCATCCCACCGGGCTATATAAGCGAAGCCAGACCTCCCCTAGAAACCCTAATTCATTCAATTCATTCCAACTCGAGCCATTTGGTGATCAAGTCATCTAGAGCTTCAAGTTCTTGTTCCTCATAGCCTTCTAGTTCATAGTTTAGCCTAGTTAGATCTAGAGTAGAGGAAGTCAAGTTCTTCATCGATCTTGGATTCCCGACGTTGTCAAGAAGAAGAGTCTGGTATAGTTCTTAAGCTTTTCTTTCTTATTGTAATATCTACGTTTATACAATCATTACTAGCAACATTATTCTTTATTATTATGTTCTTGATTGCATTGTTTATTATCTACTTTAATATGTCTAGTATAGTTAGTTTGCTATTATATTCATACACTGGTTCGTATAGCGTTCATCAATTCGATCGGTTGGTGAGTGGTAGGTTGTGTGTAGGCATGGTGCCTAGATGCATTACTTATTTGTGAATATCTCCAGTCGTGCTGCGTAGTGAGGTAGATCGTGGGTGTGACAGACCCATTGAGTCCTTTGTAGGCCTTCCCCCGTACGGTGGATTGGTAGAGTGGGATTGTCAGCTTAAGAGTATATTTATATACATGAGGTTCCTGTACTCATCTTTTTCTGTACATTGCTCCGATGTGTTAGGAAACTATAATAGTATAACTTAGCAATGATTGTTAGACATACTTGCAATTGAATGAAGTAGCTTTTTGATCTGTAGCTTGAATACTTAGGAGTTATTTCTCTATTAAATGATTAGACGACGTTAACATGTCTAGAATTGCTATGAGTAAATTAGTATCATTAGAAGATAATTGATCAATGGCTTATTATTATATTTATCATTTATCTATTATTTATCTTGCGACACCTTCTGTTATTGAGGAGAGTTGACATTGGTTACATCTTATTCACTTTGCATATATAAGTGTTATCAATAATATAGAGTAGCTTCTTAGCAATGTCTTCCCAAAGTGGTAAAATATAAATGACAACTGGTGGTAATACTATAGGTGAAATGCTATAATGGTATAATTATCGTCCGCTTGCGTAATCATTCTTAGTTTATATTTATTTTATTTATTTCCGTCTAGTCACATAAAATGATAAGATTTAGTACCGAGTTTATTCCTAGCTTTACAATTGGGGGATGACAACCTAGTTTTATAGTTAGAAGTAAGGGTAAAGAGGCTAGTGGCTAGTTGCTAAAGGTAAGTTAATTAATACCAATATTTTTAGCGTCATTGCGTGGGATAGGAATTTGAGATTTATTGCGGAGACGTTAAAAATGCCAACAAGCATTTTTTGGCGCCGTTTCGGGAAGGCTAATCGGCTTAGGAAAGTATTGATAACCATATGCACCACAATAAGATCGATCACCCAATAGACCTCTAACTCAAACAGGCTTATCCTTGTTTCGTCTACTTGTGTATCTTATGCAGGGTAATGAATGAATGAATGGTTTTTGATCTCCTAGACAACTATACCGAAGATCCAGAGAAACTCTTAAGAAGAAGGAAGTTTGCAATAACGAGAAATATTTTTGAATCACCGTCAAGAACACCCTCCATAGAAACTTGTTCTTCACAAGAGCAAGCTCCATCATCCGAAGAAGAAGAATCAGAAGAATTAGAAGTTGACTTGACACCAGTTTTTGAAGCTATGGCTAAGAAGACGCTACGTGAATTCTCTGCTCCAACAACCGCCAACATCCGTCATCGGGCCTAATGTCGATATCAGAAATAATGGATTTGAGCTCAAGCCTGCGCTCATCACCATGGTGCAAGCAAATCAGTTTTGTGGAAAGCCACATGAAGATGCAAGTGCACACTTACAACATTTTCTGAAGATATGCAGCACCTTCAAGATCAAGGATGTACCAAAAGATGCTATCTTACTTCACCTATTCCCATTTTCACTGCTAGGGAAAGCAAAACAGTGGTTCTATAACAACAGGGCAACTAACACTACATGGGACCAATGCTCTACTGCTTTCCTAGCTAGATTCTTTCCAACAGGCAAGACCACTGTACTACGTGGGAAGATTTCAAGCTTTCAAGAACAACATAATGAATCATTCGCCGAGGTATGGGAACGTTTTCAAGATCACATTGCAGAATGCCCTCATCATGGAATGGAGGAGTGGCTACTTATACAATCTTTCTATCATGGACTAGTTTCTAGCACTCGAGAGTCCATGGATGCTGTAGCTGGAGGAGCTTTCTTGTCACTTAAGCTCGCTAATACAACAGCAATCGTTGAGAAAATGGCTTCTAATTAAAGCTGGAATGAAGAACGTACTCAACCTCGTAAGAGAGGAGGAGGCACTCATCATCTCAAGGAAGTCGATACATTCACTGAAAAGCTAGACCTCATTATGAAGAAGCTTGAAGGTAGAGTCACTGAGAAGAGAGAAGTCATGCACATTAATGATTCCTACATGACTTGTGAAGAATGTGGAAACACAGGACATTCAGCAGTCAACTGTCCTGAAATCCAAGAGGTCGTGAACTACATCAACAACAACACCATCTATCGTCCTCAACAAGGCCAAGGATGGAATCAATCAAATCAATGATGGAATCAGCAACCACGACAATGTAATTTCCAAGGTAACTATAATTACAGCAATTACAATTTGCCACCCTTGCGAGATCTAGTTGCTGGTCAATCTAAATTACTAGACCAAATGTTTAAAAAGGTAACCTTAAATGATAAAGCTTTAGAAAACATAAACACTAGATTGGATACTATTGCTTCTACCATTAAAAACCAACACAGCTTCAATAAAATGTTAGAATCACAATTAGCTCAACTGGCAGCTACTGTTCCTCCAATGGAAAAAGGTAAGGCTCCAGGCCAACTAGAAGATTTAGAAACTGCAAATCTTGTCGATATTCACAATACAGGTCATTACTACACTCAACCAGTGGATGTGCAGTGAATTGACCACTCACTCCCTGAGAAGAAAAGAGACCCTGGAAGGCCTGTCATTCCTATTTCGATAGGATGTCACATCTTTCCAGAAGCCATCTGTGATTTCGGCGCAAGTGTCAACATTATGCCAAAGGTAATTTATAAAAAGATTTTAGGAGATCCTTTGTTGTACACCACTATACGTTTGCAGCTTGCAGATCAGTCCATTTGCTACCCCAGAGGAGTTTTAGAAGAAGCTATTGTTCGAGTGGGACAATCCTATGTTCATGTTGACTTTGTAGTCATGGAGACTGGAGGAGATGAAAGAGCACCTATTATACTAGGCCGACCATTCTTATACACAACTAAAGCCATCATCTATGCGGAGCATGCCAAGATTGTGTTTTCCATCAAGAACAAGAAGGAGAAGTTCTCATTTAAGAACCGCATCCTCACAACTCCCGTATTCCCACAGAAGCCATATGAGCAAGCTCAACAACCAGCCGAACCTAAGAAGAAAAAGAACAACAATAGAAGAAGGAGGAAGAGTGAGCTCAGCCAAATTCCAGAAGAGACGGTTCAACTGATCAATTCGGTTAACACCGAATATGACCACCTGTTAGCACCACCATACATTGTCAAGAGAGAAGACCCAGGAGTCCCGACTATTGAATGCACCATCAAACAAATGGTTTTTTCTAAGACCTTTTGTGACACTGGATCAGGGGTCAACGTTATGTCAAAGGTAGCGTACAATTATCTATTTGGTGATGAACCGTTATACCCAACCTATATACAGCTGCAGATGACAGACTTATCAAGATTCCTAGAAGGCATAGTAAAAAACGTCGCGGTAAAGATTAAAGATTATTATATACCCGCAGATTTCTTGGTTCTTGACATACAGGAAGATGACGATACACCTATCATCCTGGGAAGACCTTTCCTCAACACCGCCAATGCAATCCCCTACATGAGATCCGGATAAGTCCACTTCCATCTACCCATTGAAAAGGTGCGTTGCGACTTTAATAGTTACACTAATAGTGATTCGGCCCAGAAGATTTGAAACAGGAGACGCCGATCCCGCCGTAGAGCGAACCTGCTCTCAAGAAAAGAAGGAGAAGACTATCCTAGTGAAGCTACAAGGTACATGGATAAAATCACTAAACAAGAAGCAATAGAACCTCATTTGGGCGAGGGGACAAAAAATTTGAGAGAATGGAGAAAATTGCTGAGCAAGAAGCGAGAGAAATACAAGAACATAATCAAAGATGGTTGAAAGAAAATAGAGACATCATGGCAAAATGAAGAATTATGCGAAGCTTCCTCGGACAACGAATCCTACAAGTAAGTACTCTTTTTCGACCTAGTCCTGTCAAGTAGACTTTAAATTCCGCACCCTTGCCATAAGGTAACAATGGTAGTTATCCAATTACTTTAGTACATATACTCTTTTGCATCATCTAAATATATATATATATATATATTTCTATACTACTTTATTATAAAACTTTAAAAAGCTACAAAGGATTAGACTTATATTCACTACGGTAGCACAAAAATAAATTTTCATTCCTTTGCACTATAAATAGAAAAGTATAAAAAATATAAGAATCTTGCTACACATTCATATCTGCTCATAAAGATAATCAATTACTCATTTGGTCGATTTGCTAACCCATTATCATATTCGAGCCTCGAGTTTTGGTTTTCTTGTTGAAGTATATTATTTGCGGGATTACAATACAATTAAGAAGTGAGACCAATCAGTGGGCCACCACTACTAAGCTTATTCTAAAGATTATTCAAGCGAAATATGGCAAACATCTAGCTTGGGGAGGAGCATCCCCTAGTTATCGGTAACTATACCTATGCGATTTATTGAGCCTGCCTTATAGTTATAAAATACCAAAAATATGTGGGCATATGAAGGTCCACGTCTGTTGAGTCGTTTATGAGTCCTTAGTTAAATAAAATCTAAAAACCAATAAAAAGAAGTTTTAGTCAATCTTAGTTAATTAGAGTGTGTTTAGAGTCAACTATAAACTAGAAAATTTTTGACTTGGAGATGATGAATAGTTGCTCTGTTAGAATTCTTTTCAAGTACCTAGTTTTCAACCTTGAGTTCTCCTAAGTTTTGGACATAATTGCTTTAATATAAGAATTTACTCTGAACCTGAAACTTATGGAGTAATATGCTTGAGCAAAGTCTAGGTGATTGACGGATATGATATAAGAAAGTCTGATTTTGCTATTTATCTTATTCCTAACGATGCTAAATTCGGAGATTTATCTTTTGAAAATTCAAAACCTTACATGACGAGCTCTTGTATGACAAAGTTGAATTCCTACCAAAATCATATATGATACATATTTAGAATAGAAAACCTTTGCTTATTTATGCTGTTTGCTTTGCATTGAGTTTAGTCAACCTTTGTGTATACTTAAGAGAGTCATGTCGTGCTTTTAAAATCAAGATCACACAAACACTCTATCCACATATGCATTACTCTTACCCTAAGAGTAAGCGCAACTATTATCCATTTTTATCCACATTCACCTCAAAATGTTTTGCTTCTACACTGGGAGAGAATACCCAAAAATATATATAAACCTATAGGACAGCCTTTGTTTAATTTGCTCTAAGTTCTTTATTACTATCTCTTCAATCAATCATTGTGTCTAAGGATGTATGTGGCTATGTAAAAATATTGAAAATAAAAGGGAGTAAAAGATGGACAAGTGTCCCAGCATTAAAACAATGGGTACTCAGATGCCCGCCTCCTAATGAAAAAAAAGAGAAAAAAAGAAGAAAATAAAGAGAAAGAATAAAGATAGCCCATGTTTTCCTGAGAAGTTCTGAGTCCAAGAAAGAAGAGAGATTCATTTTGAAGAGCAAAAGTAGAATTAGGATTAGCCACCACATATATACACCTATCCACCATATTCCACACACATGCACATCTTGGTTTGATTGTATGACTCGATTCTCTGTAGATCTATTGTTTGACTTTACAATATATGAATTGCAAATATGCTTATCCTTGTTTAATGCTATTCCTATAAACTCCACTATAATCCTTAGAATTAGGAAGGCATGACATCCTAGATGCCTCAGTGAGATCCACAAATACCACATATTTTGAGAGACTGAGGGTGTCATACAATTAAGCTCTGAGTTTTATTGCGAAAACTTGCAAAACTCTAGAATATTAGTTGAGTGAAGAATCTGAGACATAGTGCTCGACTTGATTGTTCTGTCTTTCAATTACTCAAAGACCCACGTGAAGGTTAAAAGCTCTAGAGTTAAAGGTAATATGGGTAAGTTTGAAAGTTAGAGCAGTTTTATCTAATCTAGAGGAAAATTTTTGTTTGAAAGCATGTGTACTTGTTAGAATGAAAGCATTGTAGCAACTCCTGATCCGACTCTAGGTTTTGCTAAGGGACTAGCAAAATCTAAGCTTGGGGGAGTTGTTGACGGTGGATAGCGTCAACATTTTATATATCAAAAGGCACGAAACATACATCAATATCTAGAAGGCTAGGGTTTTATCTAACAATTTCCACGAGTTTTGGTAATTTATCAATTCTAGGGACTGAACCAGAAAACACTGAAAAAGGGACATAACTATAAATCTACACCACGGAATTATCCGCAACTCAAGAATACGCCAAACTACTCTACAAGGATCCAGAAGACACCGGAGCGAAGGGGAGGCAGAGCCACCTCCAGGTGGGGCTGGTCGGCCCCACCTGCCAGGCCGGCCGGCCTCCTGTGAGGGGAACCCTCTCCCCCCTTCTGGAGTCTTCTTCCACCGCCTTTGAGGATCAATCTTAGCCCTACGTGAAGTCGGTTTAATCAAACGGCTGTCGTGCATCCCACCGGGCTATATAAGCGGAGCCAGACCTCCCCTGGAAACCCTAATTAATTCAATTCATTCCAACTCAAGTCATTTGGTGATCAAGTCATCTAGAGCTTCAAGTTCTAGTTCCTCATAGCCTTCTAGTTCATAGTTTAGTCTAGTTAGATCTAGAGTAGAGGAAGTCAAGTTCTTCATCGATCTTGGATTCCCGACGTTGTCAAGAAGAGAAGAGTCTAGTATAGTTCTTAAGCTTTTCTTTTTTATTATAATATCTGCATTTGTACGATCATTACTAGCAATATTATTCTTCATTATTATGCTCTTGATTGCATTGTTCATTGTCTACTTTAATATGTCTAGTATAGTTAGTTTGCTATTATATTCATATACTAGTTCGTATAGCGTTCATCAATTTGATCGGTTGGTGAGTGGTAGGTTGTGTGTAGACATGGTGCCTAGATGCATTACTTATCTGTGAATATCCCCAGTCGTGCCGGGTAGTGAGGTAGATCGTGGGTGTGACAGACCCATTGAGTCCTTTGTAGGCCTTCCCCCTTACGGTGGATTGGTAGAGTGAGATTGTCGGGTTAAGAGTATATTTATATATATGAGGGTTCTGTACTCATCTTTTCTGTACATTGCTCCGATGTGTTAGGGAACTATAGTAGTATAACTTAGCAATGATTGTTAGACATACTTGTACTAAATGAAGTAGCTTTGACTGTAGCTTGAATACTTAGGAGTTATTTCTCTATTAAATGATTAGACGATGTTAACATGTCTAGAATTGCTATGAGTGAATTAGTATCATTAGAAGATGACTGATCAATGGCTTATTATTATATTTATCAGTTATCTATTATTTATCTTGTGACACCTTTTCTGTTATTGAGGAGAGTTGACATTGGCTACATCTCTTATTCACTTTGCATATATAAGTGTTATCAATACTATAGAGTAGCTTCTTAGTAATGCCTTCCCAGTGGTAAAATATAAATGACAACCTGGTAATACTCTAGGTAAAATGCTACAATGGTATAATTATCTGTCCGCTTGCAGAATCATTCTTAGTTTATATTTATTTTATTTATTTCTGCCTAGTCACATAAAATGATAAGATTTAGTACTAGAGTTTATTCCTAGCTTTACAATTGGGGATGACAACATAGTTTCATAGTTAGGAGTAAGGGTAAAGAGGCTAGTGGCTAGTTGCTAAAGGCAAGTTAATTAATACCAATATTTTTAGCGTCATTGCGTGGGATAGGAATTTGATATTTATTGCAGTGACGTTAAAAATGCCAACAGCAATCAAAGTGTGTGAGCGCCTGTCCTTTATATAGTGAAGTTTCAAGTCTAAGAAATCGTAAGTGATTCTACCAAGTCCAGCTAACCCTAGTGCCCCTAAGATAACATCAATATTGTTACCAATGTCCATTAAGAAGGCATTAATATCAAAGATATCACTGGCAATTCTCAGGGGAACACTAAAAGATGCACGCCTGCACGATACTTCACTCCCACTGCCTACTAGTATGGTTGTGTCAATACACTGTTCATTGAGTCCTATGGCACGAGCCACATTGATATCAATTATGTTGTGTGTAGCTCCCGAATCGATCAGCGCTATTACTTGGGTTCTATTGATCACTGCCTCCAGATACATAGGTGAAGCTCCATGGACTCTAGAGTATGGTTTGCCAATCATCATCATTATGCTGTCTTGAGTGTCCTCTGCTATAAAGTCATTGACTACAGTATTTCGAATAGCATCTTATACTTGTGACCACAGGAAAATGGTTCGTCGCAATTGAAGCAAAGACTAACCTATCATCGAGTTGCCATCTCATCAATCGCCGACCATTTGAAAGGTCATTGTGGTTGCGGAGGATCTGTAGTTGGGACTGTCACAGGTGGTGTAGTCACTGTTGTTGCTGCCGTTGTTGTAGTTGTCGATCGTGGGGGTGGAAGTCGGCTTCGCTTAGATGCTGTCGATTTATTTGCTTTTGCCATCACCGCTAGTCGGCGTTCATAGGAGCGAGCTAGGACATCGCTGTAATTTATCCAAGTGTCCCACACGATATGTTGACTTGCTTACAGAAATGACACTTGGTTACAGAAAGTGCGTACAGCAATGACACTTGGTTACAGAAAGTGCGTACAGCAAGTCAACCACACGATATGTTGACTTGCTTACAGAAAGTGCATACAGCAATGACACTTGGTTCGAGTAAACCGGCGGTGAATATGTTGACTTGCTGTAATTCATCCAAGTGTCCTGCTACTACTAATTCAAGAAAACGCTCTATATACTCATTGACAGAGCCTTTTTTCTGAGAGCTGCCAATTCTCCCAGTGGGTTGCGACGAGTTGGTGGCCCAAATCTTTCATTAACACACTTAGCAAAATACGCCCAACTCATATCATCATGATCCTGTGAAAGTCACATATACCACTGTCATACTGCTCTAGTAAGATGATAAGAAGCAAGGAACCTTATTGACCGGATCCTTCATTTTTATAAATTTACCTAATATCTCGAAATATCTCTAATAAATATTAATTAAGATATAACTGCACGTTGACATGGGACCCACGGGGAGGGCGGTGCCCCCGGCGGTGCCCCTAGCGGCGGTCTTTGTGCGGCGCCCCCCCCCTAGGGTTTGGGGTGGTCACAGCCCACGTCACCGCCTTTCTTCTTTTCTGGGCTTTTAGGTCCAATTGATCCTTGCTTCTGTGTTATACGTGGCGTATGTGTGACACAGTGAATCATGGCTGATTCTCTTCGGGCTCCATAGAAGCCCATGTCCCATCAAAATCCGAGCCCAATACTGTTTGTGAAGCCATGTGGAATTGCATTTTATTCTCTCGACTGACATGACTTTTGGGTTCACGTGCTTGAGACTTGCTGGAGATGGAAAGGTGCTCCTTGTCGGTCCTCTCCTCTTGCAACTTTGGTTGCCATGTCGCTAGATCAATATCAACATCACTAATCTTTGTCTCCTAACAGAGTGCGCTAGCCACCACTTGAGAAGATCTATATCTCTTTACCCACGCCCAGTACATCCAACACAACCACCATCACCACGACAACCCTCCATGCACAGCTACCGTTGTTAAGTGAAATGTGCAATCTTTAGATGGCCTGCCTAACATATTAAGAAACATAGAGAAGACACAAGAAGATAAAACGTTGGTGGGATTCATGCATTTTACAATTTTGTATAAACACAAAGATAAATAAAATACTCCTGAATTCTAAACTATAAGTCATTTCAGTATTTTTAAAGAGTCAAAGCATGCTAAGTTTGACCAAATTCATATATTAAAACAATAATATTAATGATACTAAATAAGTGTTGAAATATTAGGCAATTTTCAGATTAATTCCATAAAATAAATTATGATGAACTGAACAACTAGATTAAGCATGTTAAACAAACTTGCATGATACAAACTCATATCATAGATCATAGCATGATTCAAAATCATATAACATATCAAATATAGCATGATCATAGCAATAGGTGTAAATACAACCAAAGACACCGGATAGATTGAACATATTGGACAATATGGACAATAAGATTAGATCACGGGAATAATACCTGCTTTGTTCGTAGATGACGGCGTGATGGAAAGGGTTCGAAGGCGAAGTCAAGATCCTCAGTCGTTTGCCGCTATCTTCAATCGGCGGTGGGGGAGCTCGAAGAAGCCGACAATGAAGACGACGCCGAGACGTAGCGCCTCCTCCCTCGATGGTAGACGAGCCGTGATGAAAATCGGGGGAGGATCGCGAAGAGCGCTTCCCAAAAACCTTATTCGTCTTCTCTCGATGCGGGATCGCAAAGACGATGGTTCCGGAGAACTGCTCACCCGGTCGCTAGTGCACGCGAACGATCGGGTTGGAGACTTCGGCGACGGCGGCAAAAGTAGTGAGAAGAGGAAAATATTGATTTACTACTTTAGGATTTTCAAATTGAAACTCCTATTTGTAGTTTTTGGTGTGTCTTTTCCCATGAGGCTTGGCACATATATATATGGAGAAAAATCCCTGCTTTCACATCAACTAGCAATATGGTACTATTGATGTTGTACCTTTCCACCTCTTCTCTTGGGTTTAAACAATAAAGCGCATTAGGGAACACAAATATTAGATCTTTGAGATTTATTAGAATTTCTGAATTATTATTGGGCCAAGCCCATATACATAAATTCCTACAATCCCCTACCAGATCTCAAATACCCATTTAGAAATTTGCCTGTTCTCACTCTTTGTTTGATATACCGGTGTTTCGGCGAGAGACTGTTAAGTTGAACTTCCGCCTAGAACTTTAAGTTATACTTATCCACAACTTGAACAATGGACTATGCCTTGAATTGCAAGTTTTGTGCGAACAAGCTTTGCTCAAAGCCAAACTAGTACTTGGCTGCCAGTAGCCTTAGTTCGTGGGTGGAGCTTATACGTCATACTCTTTGGTCTTTTCATGAGCTTACTAGAGATCACCCAAGTCTCATAGGCTGCGACGCGTTTTAACAAATCAAACTCATATAGGTATGCTCTTTCAAGAATGCTCAGAGGACACATCTTCATTAATTAAAGCCAATAGAACATATTAAGGCATTCGCCAACTTACCATACAGTGCCTTATTGCATTAAGAGCATTGCATCTTCAAATAGAGAGGGTTATAATTTATGCTCTTCTCAGTTTACCAATAGCTTGTTCTTCCCATGTCCTTAGTCACGGGATCTCCGATCAAAAAGGATGGGTTACTACTACTGTAAACTCATATGGGTCTCATACCCATCTCCCTAGATGCAATTTCTATCACATTTCGTGATAGCCCTTTTGTAAAGGGATCTGCCAGATTTTTTATCTGTCTGTATATAAGATACAGTTATTACTTCGGAGTTTCTCAACTTCCTGACAGTCTTCAAACGTCTTTTAATGTGTCTTGTTGATTTCGCATTATCCTTAGCACTATTTACTTTAGTGATCACTATTTGATTATCACAGTTCATAAGGATAGCCGGTATTGGTTTTACAACTACTGGCAAGTCAGACAAGAGCTCACGCAGCCACTCTGCTTCTGCAGATGCTGTATCCAAAGCAGTAAGTTCTGCTTCCATAGTTGATTTAGTCAAAATAGTCGTTTACAAGACCTCCATGATATTGCGCCACCTCCAAGAGTAAAGACATACCCGCTAGTGGCATAGATTTGATCGATATCAGAAATCCGGTTTAAGATCACTATATCCCTCTAGCACGGTGGGTGCCCGGAATAATAGTGAATCCCATAGCTCATTGTACCTTTAAGACAACACAGGACCCTTTCTAGTACATGCCAATGATCATCACCCGGGTTGGACATATACCTACTCAACTTGCTCACAGCAAAAGAGATATCTGGTCTGGTCGCGCTAGCTAGATACATAAGTGAACCAATAATTTGAGAATACTTTAATTGATCTTTGGTACACTTCTTATTCTTTCGCAATGTCACACTAGGATCATAAGGTGTTGAAGAAGGCTTTCTATCCATAAAGCCAAATCAGCTCAGGACCTTCTCAACATAGTGAGATTGCGATAAAGTAATCCCACTCTCTTCCTTAATCAGCTTAATGTTTAGAATTACATCAACTTCTCCTAGATCTTTCATATCAAAACTCTTTGTGGGAAAGACTTGACCTCATTTATAGCATCCATGTTTGTTCCAAATATTAGAATATCGTCAACATATAAACATAGTATAATAGATTGGCCCCCACCATGTCGATAATATACACACCTATCAGCTTCATTAACAGCATAACCGGCACTAGTTAACGTAGTGTCAAACTTCTCATGCCATTGTTTAGGTGCTTGTTTCAACCCATACAGAGATTTTAATAATTTACACACCTTCTGCTCTTCACCTTTTACTACAAACCCATCAGGCTGATCCATATAAATCTCCTCATCCAACTCTCCATTTAAGAAAGTTGTCTCCACGTCCATTTGATGAACGAGAAGACCATATGAGGCAGCCAAGGAAAGTAGTACTCGAATAGTGGTCATTCTAGCAACAGGTGAATAAGTATCAAAGAAATCCTCGCCTTCTTTTTGGGTGTAACCCTTAGCCACAAGCCTAGCCTTGTACTTATCAATAGTACCATCTGGCCTAAGCTTCTTCTTAAACACCCACTTACAACCAATTGGTTTACAGCCAAAAGGTAACTCAGACAACTCCCAAGTTCCATTAGAAAGAATCGAGTCCATCTCACTACGAACTGCTTCTTTCCAATCATCTGCATCTGGAGATGCATATGCCTCTGTAATAGAAGTAGGAGTATCATCCACAAGGTACACAATGAAATCATCGCCAAAAGATTTTGCAATCCTTTGTCTCTTGTTCCTTACAGGAACTTCATTGTCATCCTCCTCTAGAACTTCTTTAAGTGGTTGCTCAAATGACTCAACGGGGAGACTCGATAGGTATAGAAAAATCAGGAGCCAATTCAGAGGAAAATTCAGCATTGCTACGTATATCTTTTAAAGGAAATATGTTCTCAAAAAATATAGCATCACGAGATTCAAAAATTGTATCAACATGTATATCAGGAACTTCAGATTTTACTACTAAAAATCAATAGGCAATGCTATTACGAGCATATCCTAGAAAGACACAGTCTACCGTCTTTGGTCCAAGCTTACGCTTCTTAGTAATTGGAACATTGACTTTCCCCAAGCATCCCCACGTGCGTAAGTATGAGAGTGATGGTTTCCTTCCAACCCATATCTCGTATGGTGTTGTCTCTTTATTTCTGTTTGGAATTCTATTCAGGACATGACTCGCAGTCAATATAGCTTCCCCCACCATGCCTTAGATAAGCCAGCAGTGTATAACATGGCGTTCACCAAGTCAGTCAGCGTGCGGTTTTTCCTCTCAGCAACCCCGTTAGATTCGGGTGAATAGGGAGGAGTCCTCTCGTGAATAATACCATGTTCCGCACAAAACTCATCAAATATTATAGAAAAATATTCACCACCACGATCTGACTTTAGACGTTTAATCTTTCTTTCTAGTTGATTTTCAACCTCAGCCTTAAAGATTTTAAAGTAGTCTAACACCTCATCTTTAGTTTTCAGCAAGTAAATATAGCAAAATCTAGAAGCATCATCAATTAACGTCATGAAGTATCTCTTTTCACCTTTAGTCAACACACCATTCATCTCGCAGAGATCAGAATGTATGAGTTTTAGAGGTGTCAAGTGTGTCTCCTCCGCTGCCTTGTGAGGCTTTCGAGGTTGCTTAGATTGCACACAACTATGGCACTTTGAACCTTTGGCAATGGTAAAATCTGGAATTAACCGTAGGCTAGATAAATATGACATCAAACCAAAATTCACATGACATAAACGAGAATGCCAAACACTAGAATTATCATTAATTGTGCCATAAATATGATTGACCGACTTATTACGTAAATCTACTAAACTCAAAGCGGAACAAGCCTCATGAATCATAGCCTTTACCAATAAATTGTCCATGCTTAGACATAACTACTTTATTGGACTCTAGTACTACTTTAAACCCATCTCTTAATAAAAGAGAAACACTAACAAGGTTTTTGCGAATAGTAGGGACATGCTGCACGTTCTTCAGTTGCACGATCTTTCCCGAAGTAAACTTCAGATCTACCGTGCCAACACCACGAACAGAAGCATGTGACCCATTCCCCATTAGGACGGAGGAACCTTGGAGCCCCTGGTAAGAAGAAAACAAAGAGATGTCAGCACATACGTGAATATTAGCACCCGTATCAACCCACCAACTAGGTGATTGAAATACTGAAAGTACAGTAGGAAAATTACCATACCCGTCATCAGCATTAGATGCGATCCACGAGGTTGACCTTCTTCTCTTTACGGTCAAGACGCTTAGGACACTCCTTAGCAAAATGACCAAGATCACCACAAGTGAAACAAGGCATCTCAGACTTATCTTTTTTTTTCTTCTTGAAAGCAATAGTAGCTTTGGCATTGAAAATATGTTGTTTCCCCTTTCCTTTGTTCTTGCCTTTGAAATTTCTCTGGACAAAGTGGGCGCTAAGATTCTCCTCGTTCCCCTTCTCAGTATTGTCCTTAGCCCGAGCCTTCTCTTCAACATCAAGAGACTGAATCAGGTTTTCAACCGATATTTTCTGTCTCTTGTGTTTAAGACTTGTGGCGAAGTTCCTCCATGGAGAAGGCAACTTTGCAATAATACAACCAGCCACAACATCATCGGGTATAACATACTTAGGAAGTTCAAGTTCCTTAGCCAGACGCTGTATCTCATGAGCTTGCTCAACTATAGATTTGTTAGCAACCATCTTATAGTCATGAAAGCTCTCTATGATGTACAGTTGTTTGCCTGTATCCGAAGCACCATAAGTAGTGTTCGGATGATCCCACAGAAGCTTTGCGTTTTTATAGTGCATCACAGCATCATAGATATGATCAGATAGCACGTTACGCACAGCTCCCACAAAGATATCATTGGCTTTCTGGAATCTACTCCGATCTTCATCAGAGAGATCTCCCTCAGGTAAGCCATCTTTGACCCAGAAAACTTCCATGGTAGTAAGCCAATTTGTGACCTTTACAGACCACCTCTTAAAGTGCGTACCAGAGAATTTCTCCGGCCTCAGCACATCAACAAAACTAGCTATAGATACTGGAAAAGACCTATAATAAGGTTTTTGGATTGTTGAAATATTAGGCAATTTCCAGATTAATTTCATAAAATAAATCATGATGAACTGAACAACTAGATTAAGCATGTTAAATAAACTTGCATGATACAAACTCATATCATAGATCATAGCATGATTCAAAATCATATAACATATCAAATATAGCATGATCATAGCAATAGGTGTAAGTACACCCAGCACACCAGATAGATTGAACATATTGGACAATATAGACAATAAGATTAGATCACGGGAATAATACCTGCTGTTCGTAGATGACAGCGTGATGGAAAGGTTCCCGAAGGCAAAGTCAAGATCCTCCAGGTCGCTGTCGCTATCTTCAATCAGCGGTGGTGGGAGAGCTCGAAGAAGCTGACGATGAAGACGACGCCGAGACGTAGCGCCTCCTGTCCTCGATGGTAGACGAGCCGTGATGAAAATCGGGAGCAGTCGCGCGAAGAGCGCTTCCCAAAAACCTTATTCGTCTTCTCCCGGTGCAGGATCGCAAAGACGATGGTTCCGGAGACCTGCTCACCCGGTCGCTAGTGCACGCGAACGATCGGGTTGGAGACTCGGCGACGGCGGCGCAGTAGTGAGAAGAGGAAAATATTGATTTACTACTTTAGGATTTTCAAATTGAAACTCCTATTTGTAGTTTTTGGTGTGTCTTTTCCCATGAGGCTTGGCACATATATATATGGAGAAAAATCCCCCCGCTTTCACATCACTAACTAGCAATATGGTACTATTGATGTTGTACCTTTCCACCTCTTCTCTTGGGTTTAAACAATAAAGCCCATTAGGGGAACACAAATATTAGGTCTTTGAGATTTATTAGAATTTCTGAATTATTATTGGGCCAAGCCCATATACATAAATTCCTACAATAAGTACCATTAGATTTTTCATTAATTATATTTTCATAGTATAACTATTGATGCTATAAATCTTTGTAATTCTGTCCATAATTTTAGTTGAGATTGTAACAGCGAAGCGGGTAGGGGTGGTTGGGCTACGGCGGCGACGGCCGGCAAGGGAGCGAGAGGCGGCGGCGTGGGCAGCTAGGGCGGCAATGCCCTAGGGCAGGGGCTGCGCAGGGCGATGGCAATAGCATGGCTCGGCGGCGGCGCTGGGACGCATGGAGAGGGAGGCGGCGGCGTAGGGGAGTGGAGAGAGAATAGAAGAGCTTTCACCCGTTTATTGCTTGCTTGATTCGCTTACATGATCCTAGTATTTATAGTCCGGATCGGACGTGACCTACAAGTACACGGAGGAATCCTTATCGAACACAAATTTCTTTTTTCCCTCAACCAACTCCAACTTAAGTTCGCGGGAAAGTTGGAAGGAGGTGGCGGCGGTGGCACGGCGGCCAAGCAGTAGGGGGCGGCCGCCACGCCCCCCCCGGGGGGCGGTGGCCCTCCCTTGCCCCTAGGGCAGGCCGTGGAGCCTGCCAGGCCCGGCAATGCTCCCCCCCTCACGGGCCTCTTTTGGCCCATTGTGTCATCGGGTCATCGTTTGCATTGGCCATATGATAGATATGTTTCACTCTTCAAAGAAATTAGAATGACTTATAATTTGGAATAGAAATACATGGTTATTATGTATCAATGTGTGCTCTTTTACTTAAGTGTTTACCTTTCTCAATTCATTTTATTTAGTACTATTCATGAATAGCTATATATAGGAGTAAGTTAACTGTCACTCGGGATGAAAACAAGGAAGAACATAGTAACGATCGCAGTAGATACATATTTTGGCCGGCTTCGGATACCCAAGTGTCCATTTTATTGATTTCCCAAATTGCAAAGTGGCCCACATTTTTTTTTTCAATCAAAAGAGGAGAAATCGATACTGACGAGGTGGAACATATAAGCTTCGATTGGCCAAGTGTTGACGAAAGAAAGAGATCCATATGAGCTTGAGCGTGAGCTTGCCGGATTTTTCGGTGTCGTCTACGCTAATTTGGCCGTTTTGTAAACTTTATCTCTATTTTTAACTGAATATTTTCTGGTTCTTTAAAAAAGAAAATAAGAGCATATCTGATAGTTTGGTAGTTTTAGTTCCCAAATCAAATTGTTTGTCAAATTTTAAAATAATATAAGGAGGAAAAAAAAAATCTCATCTCCGAAAAATTAGTACAAATCACTTGTCAAAACCCAAATAATTCTCACGTGCCTTGATTCACAAAAAAGATAAAAGAAAAACACTTTATATTGAGGACCATATACTTTTCACTAATTAATTGATCCTAGATCTAGGAATTTGTTTCTCTGGTAAACTTGCGTAAACCTTGAGAGTGAAATAAAATTATGTTTTTGCTCTTCCACTACACCTTGCATGAATACATAAAATGTTTGGTGGGCTAGAATATATAGAAATTTATCGTGCGTGCCAACTGAATAGTAACTCAGTTGGTTAGGTTCAGGTGACGAAACCTGCCTACCTAAGTTTTGGCTTGGCCATGGTGTACGCATTTTTCTAAATTTATTTTAGAATTAATAGTATTATTGTTTCAGTTGCATAATATATGTTCATCGATACTAAGAGATGTGTGTTGACTTCATCAATCTCGAAATTTATCAATTCATCTCAATTCGTTGGAAATAATGTTATATTGCAGAGAGATATATGGTACGGTGTGTGTCTATGTTTTTATAGAGATTAGTGAGCTCCTCGAAGGTGCTCATAAGAAAACAGGATGTGTCTACATGTGCTTGTAGGGATAAATGTATATTTGCGTATGTGAGTGTTTGCCGATAAAAGAATATCCGCGGTGGCTACCTATAGACAGGTGCCCTTGCACACTCCGAAAAGGTGGGCCAGCTGGTCGGCAAACTGGCCTATACGTACTTGCATCGCACTTTCGCACCTCTCCCTCCAAGACCTGGGACGTATATATACAGTAATGCTATACAGCAACCGATTGTTTTCTTGTCTTCTGGCACCCGAATTTCTGTCCGTTGGATGGCCATCGTGCGTCCGCTCTCTTCCTCTTGCATCGCGGCACTGACATGTGGGGCTGCTCCTATCAGTTTACAGTTGTCTCATTTCCCCATCCGCATCATCCCTCTCTCTATCTCGCTGACGGTCGCCTGAGGTGATTTCGCCGGCGATGCCGCGATGCGCTGGCGAGGTCGCGATTCTCCGTTTGGGAGTGCTGCTGAAGGTGCGTGCTTCATCTCATCTCCTTAATTTTGTCGATTTGTACGAGTTGGTTGGAGATTTGGGTGTGGATTTGTGGGTGTGTCGAGGGAGGCGACGGTGAGGTCGCGGCATGCAGCAGAGGTGGATGGGAGGTGGGGGCGGAGAGGGCGAGGGAGGAGTGGTAGGTGCTGTTTGCGATGGATTTGGAGGCACTGGTGAGGTGGATGGTGTCGTCGATGTGGATGTCGCCCTAGTTGGGGGACATCGCCTGGCCGTGCCTCAGCACGACGCGGTGCGTCAGCTCCGGCAGGGACACAATGGCGTCGGGGTCATCTGGAGCGAGCATGGCGAACAGGTTGTTGCGCAGCAAGTAGTCGTTGCAGGCCCAGGTCAACAGAGTGCTCCCAAGGAAAGACAGCCATGGGATGCCGTGCTCGGCGACGATGTCTGCGGCCCACTGGTAGAAGCTGTCGGCCACGACGGCGTCCATGTGGTGTTCAGCCAGGAACCGATCCAAGGCTCGTGGAGCTGCCGGACCACTCCCAACTTGTCAAAGCTCGGCCTCTGACCTCCCTTCCTTTGCTTCTATCTCCTTCTGTGTTGGCTGCTGTGGTGGTTGACTGGTCGGTGCTGCCTGTTGCTCTGCTCCAAGCTAGCTAGGAATTAGATGGTGCATGGATGATGTCAGGTGAGGTGAAGGAGTCGATGGAGGCTCAGCTGGCTGAGGATCTTGCAGTCTTGGAGGGGGAAAGCACGTAGACAGGGATGGAGGAAGGGAGGTAAGGAGAAAGGAACTTGACATTGCAATGATTGTTGGATTTTTGTAATTCATTCTCAGTTTATTCTTCATTGGGGACATGGGGTGCTGGGGATTCATGGGGTAAGAGAAGAACCTGACACCATGATTTATTTGGATCTTTTTAGGTTCCCTGATTCATTGATATTTGCTCCTAACTGCCAATCTCATATTTGTGGTGTTTGAATTATTCTTTGCAATGTTAGATTTTACTGAATCTGAATGCCATTGCTTGATTTTTACTGGGTGCTTAGTGTAATTTTTGTAGCTTTCCCTTTCTATGATGCTACTGTGACCTTAGAATGGCGCTTGTTCATGTATATTATTCTGAAGTTCAAATTAGTTTATTTTACTTCAGAAAGCCTTTGCTATCTGTATGCATGTGACTGAGCATTATTTGTGTGTGTGTGTCTGTGTGTTCTTGAAAATTGAATGTCCTGCTTCTCATAATCTGAAAGTATCCCAAATAGGTGGACTCTGCTGATCTAAAAGCTAAAATAGATAAATTCATCTGAATGTTGTTGTCATCAGGCTAGGTGTTATATAAAATATGTAGCTTCATTTTTTTTCGTGAAAACTGAATAGAACCAGTAGCATCTTATAATTTGTAAATCAAAAATTATTGAGGAGTGAAATTTCTACAAAAATACAAATCAATGCTGGCTTTTTGTTTGGCTCTCACAGAGATTGGAGTGTTGAAATAGTTCCGACTCATATCAGTCCCAGTTTTGCTCTACTGGGTTAAACATTTGTCATATGCTAGATTTTTCCATTGCTTCTATATGAACAGGATCAAGAGTAATGAATCATATTAGCCTAGTGTAATATATTATTGGTTGTACCTGATTGATCTGCTTTCTTTCATCAGTCTTTTGATCTGAATGCAAGTAGCAATTAGTTATGCCTTCATTCACATATACTAAATAGTTGAAAATTACATACTTCATAAGTCTGTACCTACTTTTTGTTGTAACTGATAATCTTCCTTCCTGTACTGATTAGTTTCTATTGTGGGTTGTTGTCTTCAGTCAACTTTGTATCCTGATGAACAATTTTTTTTCATCAAATATTTTGTTTAACTCTTCTGTCTCTACCTTCCTACTTGCTTAACATCTGCCTCATGGCTGCCCTATTTGCTTGTTAGCCGTGCAACATTTGAGGCAGACCTGAAGCGAGCGAGAGCTTCCTGAACTAGAGAGTGTTGAATCGGACCTATATGTCCCATTCAAGAGTGTTTGTCTGTATACATGTTAGATTTAATTTGCCAGCTTGCAATTAGTTAGAGCTTGTTTTTTGTTTCTTTTTTTTCTTATTATACTTCGACAGGCCCTAGGTAGCAATTGGTGCAAGAACTGAAGTAGCATGGGTTTTGTCATTGCTACATTTGATACTAAAGATTCTTTGACTCTGAGGTGTTGTTGGTTAGCTCGAGAATGGCACTGCTCATTGTTTATATGAAAAATATACTAGTAGCAATGCATTAGGTTCTAAGCATTGGGTATTATAGAACCTATAAATAAATAAATAATATATATACATAGATCTGCAATGTGTGTGTGTGTGCAACCTGCATGTTGGAAAGTGGGAACATCTGGTTCTATTGTCTTTATTTATTTGTCAATTGTTTTTCAATCTTATTAGGTGAAGTGTCGCTTGTTTTATTTGTAAAATGTAGCTTTCTTGTTTTAAAAAATTTGAAGCCTCTCTATTGCTTTTGGCGAATGGGTTGTGAGATCCATCAATTAGTAATAATACTATAACTTCTCTAATAGGCAGTGGCAAATCATTTCTTCCTTTCATTACTGAAGCTACATTTGCATGGCAATGCTCAGTATTTGGCTCTTCAAAGTTGATAGCAGAGGCATACGTGTCCTTCAGTATTGCCGTTGCTGTGTTGTTTAAGCTCTATAGCCTCATGCAAAGCTAACCTCTGCTTTACATACAGTTTACTACCATGTTTTAGAGATTTCAGGCTACATCTCTCAATAATAATTTAACTAATTCTTAGTAGGAGGCTGTTAAAGATTTTAGACATTTATCTTCAGTGCTTCTCATAGATCTGCTAGATTTGTACAATTGTTTGATTGTAGATGTCCAACTACTCCCACTGTCCTTTTTTAGAAAAAAGGAAAAAGTTCACTCTCACCGTCCTTGTAACACAATTTCCTTTGGTGTTAGTGCTCTGTTTTTTTCTTATTTTAGTACCACCTATCACTGAATTGGAAGTGCAAGAGATCTGAACTAGTCTGATTTTGTTTTTCTAGTTCATTTATGATATATTTCAAAATCTTGCTACTCGATCTACTATTGGTACATATATATCTATGGTTCAGTTAGTTGTTGTTCTATATTTCAAGTGTGGAGTTGTTTTCACTAATAAAAGTGAGTTTGTTTTATTAACTAGATATATATCAAAAAGTATTAGAGATATGTATTATCAGATTGTAATAGATTCTTGTGATCTGCCTATTAAGATGACCTTGATATACCAATAACTATAAGATAACCGTGCTCAGATTTGTAGCTCAGTAACCGTATTTGTCCAGAGTTTATAATTCTTTGACACACACACATGCACTAACTAAAATCTGCATGAATTGCAAATGTAACAGAGACATTCAAAAATACTTGGGAAATAAGTCTAAATTGCATTATCAAGAAATACTAGTTGCACTATTTCAAATGTGCAATTTGTTTTTTAGAATTCTGTAATTGTGTTCCCTGTAATTCGATTCCTGAATTTGTTTTTAGCAAATACTAGCAGTTTTTGGATTACATGTTCATGAAGAAATTGGCTTATGAAATAAGCAACCCCAAAGCGAGGATCTCGCTTGCATAGATTAGATTTGTCCTATTTGTAGCTTATCATTGTCCCTACTACTTTTTTTATTAGTACTTTGGGAATCTTTGTGCGTGTTTGTTATGCTCCTCCTCTGTCCCTATGTGCGTGATTGTCTTTGGTATTAGATAAAATTTTTGTAAATTGTCCTTCTATAGAAAAAAAAATTGTCTATTGTAATCTGTGATAGTCTTTGGTATTTGTCTATTTGTCTTATTTGTTTTTTTTTGTCAAAGTTGCATAAATTTTGTTTCCTGACCTTCCTTAGAAATTTTTTTTTTGTCAATTTGTATATTGTCCTATATTGTTTCTGTTCTTTCTTAGAAAAATAAATTGTCAATTTGTCTATTGTCCTATATTGTTTTTCTGTCCTTCCTTAGAAAAAAAAAAATTATCTATATTGTTTCCTGTCCTTCCTTAGAAAAAAAAATTGTCAATTTGTCTATTGTCCTATATTGTTTCCTGTCCTTCCTTAGAAAAAAATTATCAATTTGTCTATTGTCCTATATTATTTCATGTCCTTCCTTAAAAAAAAAATTGTCAATTTGTCTATTATCCTATTTATCTTTTTTTGTCATAGTTGGTTATACCTTCTTTTTGATATCTGTCTATATCTCACAAATGAACCTATGAAAAAGTTAGGAGCTATGCTTTGTTTCAACACACTACAAGTTTTGTAAAAATGGTCAATCTGCAATTTAAGCTGTGTAATTGTTGATCGATTATAGAAACTCTGAAGTGGTTTTATTCATAGAGTGATGGCTAATCTCTCTGTCTTGTGACTTAATCATCTTTATACATTTCTCTTTCAGGGGTATTTGGCTTGAGAGACAAAGCTGCAAGGCTACAAGAGGGGCCTGGACACTCGGTTTCTATATCTAGACAAGTAAGCTGGTTTTCTTGACAAATTACAAAGATTTTTGTCAAGTTAATACAGTATTAAAATTGTCTATTGTAGTTTGACTGGATTAGGAGAAACACTGCACATTTCACATTTCATTCTCAAAGATGATCAAAACCACATAAATATGAAAAATATGAAATTCAGTTACATAGTTACAGTCAATTTCAATGCAAATTGCTCCTCCAGGGCCATGCAATTCTAGTTTTAACAATATGCAACTGTACAATTTAAGAAAATAATTTAATTCAAACTTACAAAATCCTATTAACTACATGAATTACATATATTTGGCAATTCAAATTGTCTTCAACTTCCTCACTATCCTGTGGTATTGGGATTTGTGCTAGCATTTATCATTTTCCTTAATTTTTTTTTGGTTTGACCGGGGAGCCTACAAAATATTTGTCCTTGTCCTTTCATAAAAAAATAATTATTTTTTGTGATATATGTCAACACATTTCAGATATTTGTCTTTTTTTATTTTAATCTATTAATTGTGATTTGTGATAGCACACAAAACATTTGTTGTTTTGTTTTTTGTTATTTTTCTATGTTGGAGATTGTCTAAAAAGGACTCTAGTTTATTGTATTTTCATTTTTTCCTATGCCATAGGCAGTGGGGCACACAGAGTGACACCGCTGAGGATCTTGTGAACGAGATTAAGCTTGACAACAAGATTAAGTCTTGGTTTGCTTTTTGCTGCCCAAAAGGTGGTTTAGGTTGATGGTCTTGCTAAGGCATTGGTTCGTCAAAATGATGAACTATTGCTGTATAGTTCTCATTCTCTTTTTCTTAATTAGTCCTTTGTATTTCTTATTTTCTGCATACAAACTTGTATATACTGGCCTATTCATTTCTGCAAATGTCATGTACAGTCTTACTTTGCAGCAAATGTTGCTACTCAGGCTTCCAGCAACGGTTGTTTTATGTTGAATGGCCTATTTTATCATCATAGTTACTAGGTTGTATACTATTTTAATGTTTACTTGGACAGAAATTACATCCATGGTGGTGTGTGTCCAGCCGTGCTTTTCAATCTTAGAAAGGTACAATTCGTGTGCTAGCTTCTTGTAAAACAATTGAATCTTTCTTTGACAGGCTTCGTGTGTTATACTTGGATCCAACAACTGGGTGCTAGCTTGTTCAGAAATAATCGTTGTTTGTTGATTATGGAAATCGAGTGTTTTACAGCTACCCAGCAATCGAGTGCTAGTTGGCTACAAAACACTCGAATACTGTATAGACAGACTCTATATATACACGCAAAGGACACTCGTAAATTGAAGCTAAGGTGTTGGTGGAGCACGCGCTGCTAGCTAGCTTTGCTCTGTCGTCCAAGCTGCAGTTGTATCTGCAACATCGGGGAGCTAGCAAGAACCAAGAAGGCGGCCATGGCTAGAGCTAGAGAGCCAGCGCCGGCCACGCTCGTGGCGCTCCTCGCCATGGCCACTGCCGCTGCCGCTGCTGGTGCTGGTAGGACCTTCAATTTGGTTCCATGCATGCATCACTTAGATAGTATATAAATCCTGTGACTGGTTTCTGCTTCGTTGATCGGACAAAATTACTCAATATCTCGTTCGGAGGCTTAGTGATATGATGGGAACAGAGAAATGGCCGGTATACTAATTTAATGCTTTGCTTGCCCTGCGGCCCGCGCCTACGAACCCCAGGCAACAGCACGATCTGCGACACGGCCAAGTGCGGCAAGGGCAGCTGCAGCGAGGGGCCGGGGCCCATCCCCGTGATCTCCACCGGCTACCACTGCACCTGCGACCCCGGCTGGTCCCAGCCAACGTTCGCCCTCCCCTCCGCGCCCTGCATCATCCCCCACTGTAAGTTTACTAATTCAACCTCACTTCCATGTCTATAGAATGACAATTTACTTTATTATATACTCTCTCAATTTATTCTAAATTATAAGTCATTTTGGCTTTTTTGGTATATTCATTTTGCTATGCATCTAGATATAATAATAATATCTCTAGATACATAGTAAAATAGGTGAATTAAAAAAGTTAAAAGCGACTTATAATTTAGAACGGAGGGAGTATGTATTAGAGTTATTCTAATTATATATGTATTAGAATGATCGAGTTGAGGTTAAAGATTAACTATTTTTCTAAATTTATATTCCAATAAATCTAAAATAAGGTGGATACGTCAGAGTTCACCTGTCCATGTGCATTTTACCGACACCATTGATGCACTATACCCTCCATCCATTAAAAATGTAACCCCCCCTCCCCTCATATGACAGTGTGATTTTTTTTAACAAACATCTTTAAGTAGCTTTTTATCTTTTTTATTAAGTGGAATAGAATTACACACCGTTGCTACGAGAGAGCGCAGATTACAAACCACCGAACTATCTAGTGACAAGCGATGATCAACGGTAGAGCAAAATAACAAAAAAAGAAGTAGCGATGCAGCAGGACCACAATCCTACTAGTCAGAACCAGCAAGAAGATACATCACCATAAAGGGTGCCTAAAGAGGGGGACCAAGACATGCATGGTGGCAAAGCATTGAGGCAGACAAGACGGGACGGACAACTAGCAACAACGGTGGCAAAGCATCCATCCGAGAAGACCAAAATGACCTTGGTGGCAAAGCATATGTAAGGTTTTAGAGGTCGACACACACTCGACAGCAAAGTATCACTCAAGAGAGGGGACCAAGGCAACAATGATGGCAAAGTGTCCGACATAGACTAAACGAGTGGCTGAGCCAAGCATTCTACTCATTCTAGTAGGGAAAACCACTTCAAATTAAAGAACATAGGAGACTGCAAAAATGTTGTAGAACCATGCACGAAAGATAGCTCCAACACCGACGGCACCGCTGCCGATCGATTACAAATGCCTGAGCTTTGACGACAAGCTCGGCGAGGTGCATGGTCCCACCTAGGATGAACCCACCGCCATTGCCACAAGGTGCAGTCCACCAAGATAATGCAGGAACGCCAGAACGACCTCCACCCTCCATAGATCTAACCAGCAGTCCCAAGACACCAGTAGCACGAATTTGATGAAAGCACGCATAGATTCAGAAAATTGTGGTTAAGGAAAGAGTGGATGCTTTGGAGAAAGGGGGAGAGGGAACGGCACGAAGGGAAGGTTTTTGGAGCCCCCCATTGGCCTTGGCTGCCGCCACCAACAACGATATAAGTGAGGTGTCGTAGTGGCGGCGATTGGCCAACAGGAGGAAAAGGTGACGCGCCTAGCTAGCCAGACGATGGGCATCCTTGAGTTGCCTCACAGGAGACGACATGAGGGGTAGAGCTAGCTGGTATAGTGTGATTTTCATCCTTCATTCAACTATGAAAATGGGGGTACTTGACAACCACCAACTATCAAATTCAAACAAATTTTTCATCTTGCTTGTTACAAAAGTGGTTTTCTGTTTGTCAAAAAAAAAAAACCTAGCATACTATATAAAAATTTATAAATAATTTATTTTAAGTTAGAAAAGTATGAAACTATAGTATCGGTTGGTTTTTGAAGATGTTATAAACCTATTTGTAATTTATATATTAAATTGATTTAGTTTTCTGTTGTTGCTTTATTGCTCGTAGTCTTGCTATTTATTTATTTAAAATAACAAGATCAAAATAACTCTAAATAGAATAAAAATAATTTTCATGAATTTTTAAAGATAAAACCAGATTTTTATTTTGTTGTATAAAAAGAAAAATAAACATAATCGAGATCAGCAAGAGGACATTTTGGCTACTTTTGAGATGCCTTCGCTTTACATTTCTGTAGCACTGACTCAGAGCTTTACATTTCTAGCACTGACTCTTTTCCCATTGTAGGCTCCTTCAGTGGTGCCTGTTTCAACGATATCGCGCCGATACCGCCGGTCATTCCAATCACAGACCGTAAGTAACACACCACCATTTAAGTACTGCATCCCACGCAAGAGAAACGGATGGCCGTTTGATCCAAGGTTTACACTGTCAATATTTTAAAAATCTCGGTGGACACTGATAAATGGGAATATCAGATATATCAAAAAATTTATTGGTGATAGAAAAAATATTTTGGAAAAAATTTAGACAACAAATAACTTGTTTTGTTTGGGATGACACAGAGATTATTTCTAAAGCATTTAGAATAAAAAATAAATAAAACTCTATTATCAATTTCAAATTCAATGAGGAGGGCGACGATGTATCTAGAGCCTGCAAGTGTGTTGCAGCTGTGACAACTTGAATCTAGAAGAGAATATGCAAGAAAATGAAACATGGATTAAGGTTAGAGCATCGGATGGTCTTTGACGTCTATTTGGATGGACAATTTTTAAAATTCTGAAAATTTAGAATGATAGAATAAAAATTTCGGACCCAACCGATAAACGGGATATCTCAGAAATATCGGGATATTTCGGTCGATATTTTAGCTAGTCCTCTGGCTTGTCCGTGACCGGTCATCTGTTTATCAGCTAGTCTTTGTTTCGCCTCCGTGTCCATGCATGCAGCCTGCGCCTTCGTCGACTGCGGCCATGGAGGTGACTGCAAGAAGGGCGCCGGCCTCGCTTACCAGTGCCAATGCCATCCGGGCTTCGCGAACTTGCTCAACGACACCTCCATGCCTTGCATCGGCAGTAGCTGTAAGATATATTTACTACATCTATCTATTTCTTTCTCGAACAATGATGAGCCAGGAGCAAAATCAATGCGTGATTATATATCAATTGCTCATTGCACGATCAGGCACGTTTGGGCCAGACTGCGCCAAGCTAGGACTGGTAAATGCTCCGGCTGCACCAGCTCCGGCACCAGTCGTCGGAAATAATGATCTTTAGAATGCAGGTACTTCATCTTTTTTGTTTAGATTGATCACACTCATGAACGCGTGATTATTGGCTAAGCATTTGCTTGTAAATTAACTCTTCTATATATTTCCTCTTAATTTGCAGGATTACTTGTTGCCATGGAAAATGGAATCCTGCCAGCGTCTCGATTACTAGCAGTTACTGCAATAATATAGAGATCTCCATCTTCTTGTCCTTAGATTCTACAATAAAGGAATACTTTTAATTTTGTTCCGGCCTTTCCATGAGTTCAGAGAAAATAAATTATCTATGTCTATAAATGTCGAAACATCTTCTAATTTGGGGAAAGTAATTATATTTACTTCATGCAACTTGTTGCATATTGTGGTGGATCAGTTTAACAGTAATAATGTTGTCATCGTTAGGACGAAACGTCACTATGCTAATCATGCATGTATTCAATATAGTTACTTCTAAAAGTAGGTTTAATTATTGGTCATGCAAGTGAGATATATTTTTTCCAAAAGGAACATTAACCATGAGACAAAAGCAAGTTGAGAAACATGAAGGGAAAATGAATATAGAGGTGGGGGAAAAAAGAATTACTAGAGGGAAGTCACAGTGTCAGACAAGATGAAGATGGTGGGCGGAGGGGGCGGTAGGGCTAGGAACTTTTAAACCGAGAAGAACCAAAACCTGAGCTGCATCGAATTATATATTGAGTGTTTTTTGTTTTGGATTTGGTCTTAGTACATGGGATTTTCAGTTATAAAATTGAGCTTCGGTTCTACGACTCAACCGAACCAAGGACTCGAGAAGAAACCAATCCTACCGAGCGAATATTTGCTTGCCCCAGGACCTGTTCCATTTCAAAATGAAAACAAAACAAACACGAGCGCACTCTGTTGAACGTAATCTATCCCCTTGGCCTCCTCCTTTCCTCCTCCATAGACTAAGACAGCTAGAAAGCGGCAGCAGGGGGCAGGGGCTGGGCGTGGTTCCTCAACAGTGGTGGCATGCTTCCTCAGCGGCATCGGTGGGCTAGCACAGTCATCTTCTTCTACGGACACTATTTGTAGGGCCGTGCGCCGACATGTCTCTTTAGGGTAGAGGGCACAGGGTGGCGTAGCTCCTTGGCAGTGACACAGGTGGGGTGGCATAACTAGGGAAGTTATGCGCTCCTCTACGCCTCTATGGTACTGGCAGCGGTGAGGCTGTGCGATCATGACTGATGGCGCATCTACGAGTAAGGCAATGTGGTGCTTCTCCTTCTCTCTTCACTGTGCTATCATCATCGATTTGTTTAGTTGAATGAAAGCCAAACCCAAAAACAACACCTAACTTGTTGGTTTCTTGTTTTGTGATGAACTGATTGGCTACTAGATTTGAGAAACTGAAGTTTCTCTAAACCGAAGAAACCTAACGAGGTGTGTCTTAAAACCAATTGTCGAGTCCTTTTAGGAGGAGCAACATCATTTACAGGCAACCCTAGATTACACTTCATGGTGTCTATCGCATTGTCGGCTCACCACGAGGTCCATCGTGCTAGAGGAGCCTAGAAGCAAAGAAGAAGATCGCGGATGTTGCTGGCTATGGTATTACACCTCGTCAATCTGGGCATCGCTTCTCAAGTGCAACCAACAACTACTAGATGTGAGTGTGCGAGAAAGCCCCTTGAATTAGAGATTCTGGGTCCTTGGCCCCCTCATATAATGGGTCCCTTGTTAGTTAAATAGATGCATGATAATGTAATCTTCTGTTTCAGTTTGGAGTCTGTAAGAGTCCAGTTAGGGGCTGGGCGTGGTGGTAGACGTGCACCGCTACGACCTGACCTGGGTGGAGTCCGTAGGTCTCATGCCATGGTGTTCCAGGCGCACGAAACGTGCATCGCAGGGAAACGGTGTGACGCTCCCTGCACGGCATGGTGTGGGAGGGCGTCATGTTTGTGTCGAGCCCGAGTCCATGATATAAATATCAATGAACGAGGACCCAAATAAGCTGCGATTGTTGGCAGCGTCATATTTTTCTTCTTCTTGAGTTTGCATCTGTTATTTGTGCTTTGGCCGCGATCACCATTGACACCGGCGTGTCAATCCAAGTTCTGGAGCTTCCCTAGCTCCAACAAGTGGTATCAGAGCGAGAGCTTGCCAGCGGAGGTGTGTTCGTCGACGAGGAGGGGCAGCAGAGGGTGCTGGGTGGTTGGATCCATCAAAGCCGAGAAGAAGGAGGCGTGAACTCAAGTCGCCGGCCACATCGGCTCGAGCGGAGACAAGGAGAAGGAAACCATGGAACGTGCATCAGGCGTCAGGAAACCTTGTTTGGCCGATGCTAACTCGGACCAACTGTCAAGAGTGATCCGCTCATGTCCAATGCAACCTCGAAGCGATGTATCTGTGGGACGCAATCGAGAGCGACAAGGTCGAGCGGCGACGTGATCAACTACCGCTCGGAGCCATGATTCGTGGCGTATCTGGCGAGATGCACTCCATGTTGCTGAACAAGAAATCAGCGAAGGAGGCATGGGCAGCTATAAAATTGATGCGTCTCGGAGCAAAACGCGTGAAGGAGGTGAATGCGCAGAAGTTACTTGCGGAATTTGAATCAATCTCATTCAAGATGGGAGAATCGATTGACGACTTTGCTGTTCGGATCGGCAAGCTTGCTACCGATCTCAAAGGCCTTGGTGAGACTAGTGTTGATGACACGAGGGTCGTGAAGAAGTTTCTAGGGGTTGTGCCGCCACGCTACAATCAGGTGGCGGTGATAATAGAGATGTTCTGCGACTTAAAGACTCTCACAGTTGAAGAACTCGTCAGTCGGCTTAGGGCAGCGGAGGACAGGTTCGAACCAATGGTGGATCAGATCACTGACAAGGCGAAGTCATCCCTTCTCCTGACCGAGGAGGAGTGGGCGGCGAGGAACAGAAGTCGCATGGTGAACACCGATTCATCCTCTTCGGGGGGCAAGGGAGGTGGATACTATGTCAAGAAAGACAAGCCGGGGGGACGCGCTGGCGGGAAGAATGACCGTGACAAGCGTGACTCTGGATGTCACCCATCGTTGGGCACACCTCGACGGAAGGGGAGATGCAAGAAGTGCGGCGTCTATGGACACTGGGCGAGAGAATGCCTGAATAAGAAAACTGGGAAGGAAGAACAGGAGAATGCCGCCTACCATGCCGCGGGCGACACGGAGCAGCCGGCGCTGTTGGTGGCACAAGTCTGCGGTGTGCCGTGTTCGTCGCCCTCAGCGAAGCCTGGACGGTTCCCGAATCAGGAACGTGTTTTTCCGGCGACATACGACGAAGGAGCATGGGTCCTCGATATAGGGGCCATGAACCATATGACAGGTTGCCGTGCTTCTATGGCAGGCCTAGATGAGACGGTGCGCGGTGCGGTGAGGTTTGGAGATGGCTCTACCGTAGAGATCTACGGTGTCGGCGCAGTGACGATGGCCGGCAAGAATGAGGAGCATCGTGTGCTCACTGAAGTGTACTACATCCCTTCCCTTCGCTGCAACATTGTGAGCCTCGGCCAATTAGAAGAAGCAGGCTGTCGTGTCGAGATCGACAAAGGCGTTCTGAAGGTGTTCGAGAGGGAACAGGCAGGCATGGCATGAGGAGTGCTGATTCGGGCAGAGAGGAGGAATCGCCTATACGTCATGAAGGTGAAGCTAACACCGCCTGTATGTCTGTTAACCAAGATTGAACAGGATGCTTGGTGTTGGCATGCACGCTTTGGCCATCTAAATTTCAGGGCTCTGCGAGATCTTGCAGCTAAGGAGATGGTGGAGGGATTTCCCCTGATCAAGAAGGTGGAGCAAGTGTGCGATGGCTGTGCATTAGGCAAGCAGCATCGTGCACCTTTTCCTCAAGCTTCGGTGTGGCATGCAACTGCAGCTCTCGAGCTGGTGCACACGGACTTGTGTGGGCAGATCACACCGCCTACACCGGGGGGAAGTCCTACTTCATGCTCATCGTCGACGATTATAGTCGATACATGACCATCGAGTTGCTGACGACAAAGGATGAGGCCCTGGCATGCTTTAAGAAGTTCAAGGCAGCGGTAGAGTTGGAGTCTGGTAGGCGTCTGAAGGCACTTAGAACAGATCATGGTGGCGAGTTCAATTCAGGAGCGTTTGTGGTGTTTTGTAGTGAGCATGGGATCAAACACAACACCACCACACCGTATAGCCCACAACAGAATGGTGTTGTGGAACGTAGAAATCAAACGGCGGTGGAGATGGCAAGATGCCTGCTGAAGAGCATGGAGGTGCCATGCCGGTTCTAGGGTGAGGCCGTCAGAACTGCAGTTCACATCCTGAATAGATCGCCGACCAAATGTCTGAGAGGGAAAACTCCGTATGAGATGTGGTTTGGAAGAAAATCGGAGGTCAAACACCTGAGAACTTTTGGGTGTGTTGCTTATGCAAAGATGATTGGCCCTGGGGTGAGCAAGTTAACTGACAGAGCAGTGCCTGGTGTGTTCTTAGGATATGAGCCAGGGACGAAAGGTTATCGCATCTATGATCCGGTGAAGGACAAGCTCATGGTGACCCGAGATGTAGTCTTTGATGAAACGAAGCCATGGAATTGGGGAGGAAAAGACAGCAAGGCGAGTAGAGAAGTAGCAGCTGTGGAACCTGACACTTTTTCAGTTCATTGGGGAGATACTGTTCCTCGTCCGACAATAGGACATGAAGATGAAAATACCATTGCTGATGGGGCTGAACCCATGTCGCCTGCTGCGTCAATTCCAACTTCTGGGGGTGCAGATTCGCCACGCACTCTGAGTACTATATCAGGGGTACCAATGCAGGAAATTGAATGGGCTACACCTCCCATGGATCAATCCGCTGATTCAGAAGGCAATCCACTAAGGTATCGCACGATCCCAAATCTGCTGGATACCACTGAAGAAATTTAGAATTTTGAGTATAGTGGATTATGCCTTGTTGCAGCCGAGGAACCGAGATCAGTGCAAGAGGCGATGACTGAACAATGTTGGCCTCAGGCCATGCAAGCTGAGATGCAGGCGATTGAGGCGAATCGCACTTGGGATGTCAGTGAATTGCCACCCAAACAGAAGGCAATTGGCCTTAAATGGGTTTTTAAAGTTAAAAAGGATCCAGCTGGGAAGATTGTCAAGTATAAAGTGCACCTTGTTGCTAAAGGGTATGCTCAACAGATGGGAGTGGACTTCGAAGAAGTTTTTGCTCCGGTGGCCAGGATTGAGACTGTACGAGTACTGTTGGCACTAGCAGCTCAGGGAGGATGGGAGGTCCACCACATGGACGTCAAATCAGTATTCTTGAATGGTGATCTCACTGAAACCGTGTATGTGCAACAGCCTCTAGGTTTTGTTGTAGGCAGTGGAGACAAAGTACTCAAGTTGAGGAAGGCTCTTTACGTGCTGAAGCAGGCACCAAGGGCGTGGAATTCAAAACTTGATAAAGAGCTAGTTGCTCTTGGCTTTAGGAGAAGCAAGCTGGATCATGCAGTTTATAGAAGAAGCAGCAAGAAGTCGTTCTTACTTGTGGGAGTTTATGTCAATGACTTGGTCATCTCTGGACCAGATGTGAGAGACATCAAGATTTTCAAGTCAGAGATGAAACAAAAATTTAACATGAGTGATTTGGGGCTATTGAGTTATTACCTAGGAATTGAGGTAAATCAAGATGCTAGTGGCATAACCCTATGTCAGAGTTCTTATGCTGCAAAGATACTAGAAGTGGCAGGTATGAAGAACTGTAACTCATGTGAAACACCGATGGAGTGTCGACTGAAACTCAGCAAGGTGAAGAATGAAGAAGCTCTTAATCCTACTGAGTACAGGAGCATCATTGGAAGCTTAAGATATATAGTCAACACAAGACCTGATTTGGCTTTTTCAGTAGGAGTTGTGAGCAGGTACATGGAGGCTGCAGGCAGGGAGCATTGGGCTGCTGTGAAGCATATACTGAGGTACTTGAAGGGCATGATGGGATATGGCTGCCGGTATGAGAGAGGTGCTGATTTGAAACCAATGTTAATTGGGTATAGTGACAGTGATTTTGCAGGTGATGTCGATGACAGGAAGAGCACCACCGAGGTTGGCTATTTCATCGGCGGCAGTCTGGTAACTTGGGCATCACAGAAGCAACGGATAGTTGCCTTATCATCCTGTGAAGCTGAGTACGTAGCAGCTGCTGCGGCTGCATGTTAGGGTATATGGCTGAGCCGACTTATTGCAGATGTGCTGCGAACAGAAGTGACGAAGGTGAAGCTACTCATGGACAACATGTCCGCGATTGCTCTGAGCCGGAATCCGGTGCACCATGATCGAAGCAAACATATTGATACGAAATATCATTTTCTTCGCGAATGCATTGAGGATGGCAAGGTGGAGGTGGAACATGTTGGGACTGCTGAGCAGGTCGCTGACATCTTCACAAAGGCGTTGGGGCGAGTTAGGTTCATAGAACTTAGGAGTGCTTTAGGAGTCGTTGATGTGCATCATATTTAGGGGGTGATTTGTTAGTTAAATAGATGCACGATAATGTAATCTTCTGTTTCAGTTTGGAGTCTGTAAGAGTCCAGTTAGGGGCTGGGCGTGGTGGTAGACGTGCACCGCTACGACCTGACCTGGAGTCCATAGGTCTCACGCCGTGGTGTGTCGGCACACGGAACGTGCATCGCAGGGAAACAGTGTGATGTTCCCTGCACGGCATGGCGTGGGAGGGCGTCGTGTTTGTGTCGAGCCCGAGTCCATGATATAAATATCAATGAACGAGGACCCAAATAAGCTGCGATTGTTGGCAGCGTCATATTTTTCTTCTTCTTGAGTTTGCATCTGTTATTTGTGCTCTGGCCGCGATCACCATTGACACCGGCGTGTCGATCCAAGTTCTGGAGCTTTCCTAGCTCCAACATCCCTAGCATACGGGTCCTTGGTAGTGTATTTTGTTTTTCCTTGAAGCGCAAAGGTATATGGGGCTGTACTTATGGCCTCCACTTGATTAGTTTCTGTAGCAAATCAACGCAGGACCTCAAATCAATGTCAGAACGAATAGTATTGCAATATAAGTTACTGAAATATCTCGCAATTTTTGTAATGGAGTTATGTGTGCTGGCTCCATTAGTAAGCAAACTATATGATGATATATATATTTGGATAAAATGCGAGGGAATTCAAATTTTAGGGCCATAATTGTGTGGGCTCAACCTCAACTATTCTTGCTATTCAATTTTAGGATCGATCTTAGGATTGATGTAAATCTGCAAATGCATGTACCGTTAGGAAAGGAATAAATGGAAGGGGCAATGAGAAAATGGACAGAATTTGTTGAAATTGGCTCCACAATTAGTATCACTCTATCCCACACAAACTTCTGTTGCTGGGTGAGGGCTGAAACAGTGTCATACTGTCATGCAAGGAAACAAGCAATGTCTTGGGCTGGTGTACTATTGCCGAAGTCTGTCCGCAGTGGGGTTTTATTGGACGGACTAAATTCAGGATAGATCCTAATATGAGCCCAAGCTTTTGTCCTCTGGACCAAGTATTTGTGATCCGGGGGAAGGCTATAATCTGCCTGACAATGTAAAGCTTTTTCTGAGCTAATTTATTGGGTCTTTTTCTTTTGCTAGGAAATCTATAATATAATAGGTCTAAAATCAAGCTCCTCCACTATTGGTTTGCTCAGCTTCTCAAAAAAAAAAAAAGTCGGTTTGCTCAGATCTTAATTGTTGTGAAGCAAAATTTCAATCTCATCATCTATATAGCCACGACGTGGTGACTTCTACGAAATACTCCCCGTGTGGAGTGTGTGCGCATGTGTTTATGAGAAGGGATGAGTGTGAGTACATGTATGTAAGTGCCCTTGTGTGTTTATGAGAAGGGATGAGTGTGAGTACAAGTATGTAAGTGCCCACGTGTTTGTTGCTATGAGTAGCCAAAACAAAAAAGAGGGGGGGAGAGAGAGAGAGAGAGAGAGAGAGAGAGAGAGAGAGAGAGAGTGCAACTATATATAGTTCTAGAATTAATAAACCAAATTTCTTGAATTGCCTAGGTTTTTGAAACCCGAAAATTTATGTTTGTAAATAGGTCTATTATATTATGAATGTAAGCTTGATGAGTAATCTTCTAACTATACGGATTATTAGATGATATCATAACTTTAGGGGAAAAAAATTAAAACTAGAATTTTACTCCTTTTTAGACGGTGGTTAGTAGTAGTAATAAGCAATGAGCAAAGTCATCTAGAACCCGTACATTATTGGCGCGCGGCGCCTCTTGTTTATTTATTAAATGGTAGCATAATTATTGTATTGATAATTGATGTCTGGTGCAGGTTGCCATGTTGGCATGTTTCATGTCCAAAACAGAAGGTTCTGAAAAGCAAACATGGACGTGTCGCCCAAACGCTTGTCTGTTTCACGGGGATGCGACGAACGATCCAGGTGATAAGTCCTAGGAAGAGAGGAAGGGCCAGGACGAATTGAAGGCGATGGATCGTCGTTGTTGCTGTGGAAATAAGAGAACATGTCGATCGCCGTCGTGCTGCCTTGCCAGCTGCTGCGATGGATCGGCGCCACTCGCGCTTATATATATAGATACTACACGGTGGATCGTCGTCGTTACGCCCAAGGCCAAGACCATCACTTAATTAGCAAGCTTGCATTGTGTGTGGTACACACATACGGTCCACGCCCGAAGTCACACACACACCCTGCTGCAGATCGTTGCCGAGATGATGGTGAGCATCAGGAGGAGGCCAGCAGGTGTGGTGCTGATCCTGCTGGCGGCGGCGGCGCTGCTGCTTGCTTTCACCGCCACTGGAGTAGCCGCAGCCACAGGCAGTGAGTTTCTTTCGTTCCTTCTGCATCATATCGTCCAATCCAGATCCACTATTGTGCTCGCATAGCCGGCCGGCCGGCCGGCTGCCCGGCGGTTCTTAGTTCTACTAGTGTACAACGCATGATATATATGATCGACCATACGGTGATGCCCGTACAGACGGGAGCACGATATGCGACACGGCCAAGTGCGGCAAGGGCACCTGCAGCGAGGTGCCTGGTCTCATCCCCGTGATCTCCGCCGGCTACCAGTGCACCTGCGACCCCGGGTGGTCCCAGCTAAAGCCATTCAACATCCCTGTCGCCAGCGCGCCCTGCATCATCCCCAACTGTAAGTCATCGGTCGATCAGTATTCAGATTCGGATCCACAAATGCATTTTGCATTTACATATACTAGTATGTAATAATAATAAGCAAGGACGTGCATATGCATATGCCTGTTGGTTGTTGTTGATTGTTGCAGGCAGCTTCGACACGTCGTGCTACAACGTCACCCTGCCGCTGGCGTTGCCCCCCAAGGGAATACCCATCACGGACCGTGAGTAGATGCATGAGAGTATATATAGCCGATATATATGTGTGTCCTCTCCTCATGCAAGTGCGTGGATGCAGCCTGCGTGGCCATCAACTGCGGGTACGGAGAGTGCAAGAAGGGTGAGGGCTTCAGCTACAGCTGCGTGTGCCAGCGGCCCTACATCAACTTCCTCAACCTCACCGCGCTCCCCTGCGTCAAGGACTGTATGTCTCCCGGGCCCAATGACTCTAATTAGATACCTTCGTGATCATCGCGTCGTGGTCATGCATGTTCGCCATTCTATTTCTAGGTACCTTCGGCTCGGACTGCTCCGAGCTAGGGATCGGCCCTCAGGCGCCACCGCCGATGCCTTCAGCAGCAGCGCCACCACCCGGTAATCACGATTCGTCCGCCCCAAAAGGCAATCTCGCAATTTCATCGACTCCTAATTATACTATATATACTAGTATATCCTAATCCTAATACATAATAGTACATGATCCAACACGATGATCGAGACACAAATTAAATGAAAACTTCGTTCTTGGATTTATTTACTAATCGCGCGCGCTCATCTATGTAAACTGCAGGTTTTGTTTCTTCGTCGCATCTGCTGCAGCAGCTGCTCTCGCTTGCCATCCTTTTTCTTCAGCTCGTCGCGTAGCTAAAAGGCACGACACGATCGAGGCCGAGCTCGCGGGGATGAGCTCGTGCTATATACTACTGTAGAGGACTAAGACTAGAGTGTGGCACTGTTTACAACGGGACGAAAAAGATTCCTGCTGTCGAGTTTTGGCGCCTCCCATTGCTACGGAGGATCCAACGAAGAGTCTAGTAATATAAGAATTATTATTGTATTTTTTGTACAAGTACGATTGATCTTTTGTGTACGTACATACTTGTAGTGTACGACCGCCACCAATGCAATTACTCGGCCAATTCACAAGAAAAAAAAAACAAAACTCGGGTGTGAACACACGATGGGATCTTCGTCGTCCCTTCTTAGGCAAATTGAGAATATCTTATACAAAGCAAAATTGGCGGTTCAATTCGTGCCATTGCCAATTTGTATTAGCAGGTAGATCGATGCTATATAATTAAATCACAAGCGATGCAGCTGTTGCTATTTGATGGAGCCAGGCAGCAACAAAGGATCCGACCTTCATGTCTGCCTGTCTAATCGGCCGCAATGAAATTGTCCACGCATCGGCAGCAAAATCGACTGGTTGGGTACATATCTAGGAGTATCTCTCAAAGAGTTCATTTAAATTTTCCTCCTAAAAACATTATATTTCCTACGGTTGCATCAACGTCAGGACGTCCGGACAACGGCACCAATCCGGACGCCCGTGTCTATGGCCCCGCAAGCGGCTCGCGTTTACATATGGCTCGCATCTGCGCCTACTTCAGGCGGCGCCTGCTACTCCCTCCTCTCTACTGCTCGCGATACTGCTAAGGGCCTGCACGTGCTGCTAGTACTGAGACTCCCTCTTTTTCTCTCTCTTTGCATGTTGCTGCTACTGTTGAGCTCGTGCTCCCTCCTCTTTCCCTTCCTCTTTCTCTCTCCTTGCATGCTGCTGCTACTACTGAGCTCGTACAGTCATACTCCCTCCTCTTTTCTGCTCCCTCTCTCTCTCCTCACATGCTGCTGCTACTATTGAGCTCGTACTCCCTCCTCTTTCCCGCTCGCATGCTGTTGCTGTAGAGCGCGTGCTGCTTGTGCTGCTACTTGTTACATTGTAAGACCGAAAACTGCCGAAATATTTGAAACAAATTATTGCAACATATGTGTGAAACATATGCAACATTTAAATAAAAAAGTTCTAATATTATTTGCTGGAACCAAATGAAACATTTTAAACAAACGCTTGCAACATGCATCTAAAACAGCTGTAGCATATGCAAAACATCTCTCAATTTATTTTACAACATCAAGATGGAACAATTGCAACATACATTGAAAACATCTGAAACAATTAAAAACATACAAATACAACATAGGGGAGAAGAGAGTCGATCGAGGATCTACTTTTGCAACATCTTGATAGAAAAATTGCGACATACATTGAAAAACATTTGAAACAACCGAAAATACGAATGCCACATATGGAGGATAAGAATGCAACATAGGGGAGGAGAAGGTCGAGGCAGGTCGATTGTAGCCTCTGGGTTAGAGCCGGCGACGAGCTGCAACGCGAGCACCACCTCAACCAGCCCGTACAGCATGCGTGAGCACCAAGGGGCGAGGCAGGTCGATTCCAGCTTCTTTGTCAGAGCCGTCGGCGTTCTGCAACGCATGAGCACCACCTCCACTAGCCCACGAGCGTGCATGAGCACCACCTCCAACAGCGCCACCAGCATCTCGCTTGCTTGGCCGAACTGGCGGCGCATGTGATGGGCAAAGTGAGCACCGCAACATCAGCACACACGGCGACGGGAGGGAGCGGTCAACGCGCACAACAGGAGGAGGCGAGAAGCGACGGGAGCGGAGCGGCAAGAGCGGCGCGTGGTAGCAGTAGGAGCGGCGGGAGAGGCGAAGCGCTTTTTCTTGACAAAAAGCAGGCGGAGCGTCCTTTGCTGGAAGAAAAAAGAGGCAGGAAGAAGAAAGGTAGAAGGGATAAGGATGGGGATGAGCTTGTCTCGGGAGGAACGGATGGGGGTAGGTGGGATAGGATGGGGACTTATTTTTGTTTGGGCCCGCTTTTTTAGAGAGTTGTGTCCGCATTTTAAAGTCTTAGACGGACGTCTTGCTACCCGTATCATTACCGTATTTCCTAACTCCTAAAATGATACTATACTAGAAGAAAAAAAGAAACCACCTCGAAATGTACCTAATATTCTACTTCAAATTAAAATTTAGTCACACCTGTTTTTTTTTTTTTTTTTTTTTTTTTGCGGTCAATTTTTTTTTCCTACGGGAAGAAGGACGCGCGGGTATCGCTCGTAGGCCGCCGTTGCTCCTTCCTTCGTCGACCCCTTCGTCTAGCCCTAATAAGCTGTGGCTCTGGACACCTCCGATCCAATGCAGCTGTGGCCACACGTCCCAGCAGGAAGGTACCACCTCTGATCCGAGCCACAAGATCGGACCCCAGCACCACATCCCAGTAACCTTCCGACGTACAGCCACGGTCGGCCAGAGGCAGGCACACAATCATTAACACCTGATTAGGAGGATCGACGAGAAGCAGCAACTGCCGGTCGATCGACAACAGTTAAATACAGCCCTACAAGGTGCCACGGCATGTCAACGAGGATGCAGCAACTGCTCGCCGCACGCATCGCACTACGCAGAATCGAGGGAGGAAGCAAGTGCTCTGGCACGTCGCGATTAATTACGTACGGCAGTACATCACGATATGCATATTGCATCTCGACATCTCGGTACATCGCGGCGACAGTACGTCACTATCCATGCTCGTATATGGTACATTGCGGTGATGATGGCAGCGGCGTAGAAACCCCCACGGAAGCCCACGATAGCGGCACACAACCCCACGGAAGCCCGTGATGAACTACAGTAGATGGACGGACGCCGGGAAGGAGCGAGTCGTGGCAAAATCCGGCGTGCAAAGAAGGATGAGCACGGGAAGCCAATGCAATCCGCGTGAACGGAGGAGCGCACAAAGTTACGTGCGGAACGGATGCTGATTTTGCAAGCGTGTAAATATTAGGAGGAAGGATGAGGAGTTTTTGGACAGAGTTTTTCCTCACCTTTCTAAAATGCAAAAAAATTAGGAGAGGATTTAGCGAACTTTTGAAGATGTTCTAACATGAGGACTATTATATTACACAATTATATCATCATTATCCATATTATTTTGTAGTATTATACTTCCTCTGGCGTGTAGCTTATAAAGCATTCTATGTAGGTCAAATGTCACTTTTTATATTTGACCAATAATTTTGCTAATAATTTTTAACTATTGTAATACAAATTTGATACTATTAGATTTGTAGTTAAATATATGATCTACTAATCATAAGATACAATTATAAACAATAATAAAAATAATTGAATGATCAAAATTTAAAAGACATGTCATATAAAAAAACGCTTTACAAAATGGACCTATCACAAGCTAAGTTAAAATTAAACTTAGTGCTCTGTATTTGGACCGACAAAATGATATTTTGAGCCTATTTTATCGACATTTTTTTTTTGAAGAAACAGGAGGAGCTAGGGGCTCCTACTGAAGTTGAATTAAATAAAATAGAGTTTACCAGATATTACAAACATAGAGTTTAGAAGTAGCAAGAGAGAAGAAAACTAGGGGATATCAAAGGACAGGAAGAAGAGCCAACAAAGAAACCAGCAGGTTACAAGTGCAGAGTGATTCATGCTTCTAGGGCCCGTCGAAATTTGGCTTTACATCTGTGCAGAAGCAAAGAAACTTCCTTTATTATCAACAATGTAGTAACTCACCTGCGCACGAGCTTGCAAGTTTAGGTTTGTTTTAGGATTCATAGCAATCTTGTGTATGGACTAGTCTCCTTCCTGATTCTCTAAATGTGCATGTGATCCGCGATTTAGCGGCATCTGGTGATGGTAATGAAAGGCTGTAGAGCCACCAAAGTTTCAAAATGTATCTCTTGAAGCCTTGAGTGGAATGATGTTTTTTTTTCTGAATATCACATCGTTTCTGATCATCCAGATTGCCTAGCATAAAAGAATGAAGATGTCTAGAGCAAAATCCACTTGGTATAGTGTTTTCCAGCCTTGGTAGCAAAGTGGAAGTTTAGTAGTCCCCTTCTAATCTTCAGCAAAAGGGCAAAAGAAAATCAGATGCATAGCTGTTTCCTCCAACGATTGATGACAAAGGACGCAATATAATGATAGACATCGAGCGGCATGCCCCTTCTAATCATATTTCTGGTGCTTAACATATTGTTGACACTTCTAACGTCATTACTAGAAATAGAGAGATAAATCTCTATCCCGGCAACGGCGCCAAAAATACTTGTTGGTATAAATTAGCTGCACTCCATTAAATAAGATTTAAATAGGATTATCCGCAAAGTTTACAGATATCATACCGGTGTCACATTTTACCCGAAGGTTTTAAATATCGTATCCACGAGGGAACAGTTATGATGATGACAACGTCTATAGACTTAACCCTACGATTAGGCTAGATCATATCAAGAAAGAGGAAATAGCTAATGCATTCTAGTTCTAATAACCGGTAAACTTTGTATAATATCGTCTTATCGGGCAAGTAACCCGAATAGGAGAAGAAACAGAGTAATCTCCTACCACACACCTATAAGCCTATCAGTCCTATCAACGGGATATGGACTATAGAGGATTCAACGCAGCTATAAAGTCACATGCGCGAGCTACCACAGATCCCGCTGATCAGGGGACATCCACAAGTAAACCTAGTCTAGGCACCACGCCTACACTACGAAATACTACTTCAACCTATATGGTCCTATAGATCAAAGTACTCAATATGAGATTGAACCAAAGAACGAATAAGAACAAGTTGCTTACTTGAATCAGAATAGTAAATACAAAAGTACCTCAGAACGCAGCTCCGGACGAGGGAGCTGAATCCAGAAGAATACAGCCACACAGAAGCGCCGACATACCGGAACTCCTCCAGAATCTCTACTCCTCTACTCAATCTTTCTAATCTCTAAACAAGACTAGATTTAGAAGAACTAGTCTCTCCTAATTGCTACATCTAGATGAACTAGATCTAGATGAACTAGAACTAGATCAACTAGAGGGACCCTAACCCTAATTATGTAGAGAATATGAAGCACCGGGGTGTAGAATGCCTCTAGGAGAGGGCCTTGGGCGTCTTTATATAGGCCGAGGTGGAGTAGGGGGCAAGGAACCGCCACGTCAGCGATCTGCGTCTTTATCTTATGTGCACCGTCGGATCAAACCGACCTAAAATCAACGTAGGGATACTTTGCTTGACTTCCAAGGAGGCGTGGGAGGAAGACTCCAGAAGGCGGCGGCCATCGGGCGAATTAGGGCGCCGACCGACCCCAGGGTGGGGCCGGCTGGCCCCACCTGCTCTCCTCTGTGGGTCCCGCTGCTTCAGGTGTCTTCTAGACCCTTCCTAAGCCTGATGTTGATGTTTTCCATCGCGGACAAGTTTTGTGATAATTATGCACTATAATCCCCTCTTTTATGCTTTTCTAAAAATCACCCTAGAAAATACAGAATATGCAAAACTCATGAAATTTATCAGTTAAAACCCTACACTAGTGTGTTTTTATGTTTTCCTTTAGGTTTAAAGTTCTAGTAAAAGTTGACGTTAACGACCGTCAACAATACCTCAAGCTTACCTTTTTGCCGGTCCCTTGGCAAACAATCTAGATCTAGTTATTAATAAACTTGGATCAGGAGTTGCTGTAATACTTTTATTTCTTTTAAGCACACTTGCATTTAAACATAAATTTTCCTCCGGTTTAGATAAAACTGCTCTAACTTTTATACTTACCCATTTTACCTTTAACTATGGAGCTTTATAGCTTTTGCATAAGTGTTGAGCAATTGAAAGATAGAACAATCAAGTCAAGCACTATGTCTCAAATTTTTTACGGTACCAATATTCTAGAGTTTTGTAAATTTTCGCAATAAAACTCAGAGCTTAATTGTATGACACCCTCAAGTCTCTCAATGTATGTGGTATTTGTGGTTTTCACTGAGACATTAATAACGTCATGCCTTCCTACAACTAAGCATTTATAGTGGAGCTCATAGGAGTGGTAATAACAAGGATGAACATACTTGCAATTCATATATTGTAAAGTCAAACAATGGATCCACAGAGAATCGAGGCATACAATCAAATCAAGATGTACATGTATGTGGTGTGTGGTGGATAGGTGCATATATGGTATTTAGTGGCTAATCCTAATTCTACTTTTGCTCTTTGAAAATAACTCCCTCCTTAGAACTTTTTGCGGGAAAATATGAGCTATCTTTGTTCTCTCTCTCTTTTAACTGGGAGGCGGGCATCTATGTACCCATTGTTTTAATTGCTAGGACACGTGTCCATCTTTTACTCCTCTTTATCTTCTCTTTTTCTTTTTTTTCTTCTCTTTTTTCAATACTTTTGCATAGCCATATGCATCCTTTGAATATAAATAATTGGAGAGATAATGATAAGAACTTAGAGCAATTAAATTGGGGCTGTCCTATAGGATATTTTATAGGTGTTTACTCCTAGTGTGGGAGAAAAATATTTTTAAGGTAGATCTGGATGAAAGTAAAAATGATTGCGCTTACATCTCAAAGTAGGAGTAATACATATGTGGGTGGAGTACATGAGTGATCTTGATTTTAAAAAGTATGACAAGACTCTCATAAGGTATATAACAAAGATTGACTAAACTCAATGTAAAGCAAGTAGCATAAATGCGCAAAGATTTTCCTAACTCTAAATGTATCATATATGGCTTTGGTAGAAATTTAAACTTTATCATACAAGAGCTCATCATATAAGATTTTAAGTTTTTAAAATAAATCTCTAAAATCTAGTAATGCTAGGAATAAGATAAGTAGTAGCTTAAACCTTCATGTATCATATCAATCAATTACCTAGACTTAGCTCAAGCATATGCCTTCATAAATTCTAGGTTCAAAGTAAATTCTTATATCAAAGTAGTCATATCCAAAACTCAGAAGAATTCATGGTTGAAAACTAGACACTTGAAAGGAATTACTGTAGAGTAACTATTCATCATCTCCAAGACAAAATTTTAATATTCTCTAGTTTTTATTTGACTCTAAACTAGACTGACTGTAGACACACTATATGATCACACTTTAATATATAGATAAGTATTTTGTTTGGTTTTAATTCATTATTCATCTTTTTTTTATTTCTGTTGGACTCACATGACTCTAAAGATATGGACCTTCATGTGCCCTTATATTTTTGGTATTTTTATATTTTCTTAGGATACTATTGTGAAACTTCTTGTGCTCATATATTTTTAGTATTTTATGACTATATAAAATAGACTCGATAATCGCCTAGGTATAGTTACCTGATAACTAGGGGATGCTCCTCCCTCAAGCTAGATGTTTGCAATACTCGGTATTGATGGTCTTTAGAGTGAACTAACCAGCAGCGGTTCTGGTGCGTGCCACTGATAGACTCTCTCCTTATCATAATGTTGTTTCTGCATAAGTATACTCCAACAAGAAAACCAAAACTCGAGGCTTAAATTTAATAATGGGTTAGCGGTCAGCCAATAAATAATTAATTATTCTTTAAGTTGATTTGAATTGACAGGTTCTAGCAGGATTCTCTTTTTTAAGATTTTCTAGATTAATTATGCAGAAATTAAATATATGAGTATGATGATATATATAATTATATTTTTATGCCTCCACAGAGAATATTTATTCTTATGGGGCTTAGGCTTTTTTCATAATGCGAGAGAGTAAATACAGATGCTATTATCATTTTTATTATTCTTCTTGTTACAACAGTAAATATTCCTATAGGGTTACCATAAATTTATTCATGTGGGGATTTCAATATTTTATGATGCAGTAAATGAAGAAATAAATATTTTATTTTTTTTAATATTTATGCAGATGAATATGTTAAAGTAAAATTATTAATGTAGATAGGAATACTAATTAGATAACTACCATATTACCTTATGGCAAGGGTATAAAATTTAAAATTTACCGATAGTACTTTTCCTTCCACTCTTGTGTATCTCTCCATCTTGAGAGGTGGAGGTCTTGAAGGTTGTATTCCTCTAGTGATGGTAATGTCACTTTTATTCTTTAGTTTGGCCAACAGATTGAAGTAGAGCTTTAATAGTAGCTGGCAAACATCTTGCTCGGTGTGCATATTCATAGAACTTTCACTTATAGAGTTAATAAACTTTGCTCGATGTGTTGTCCTGTTTACAAAACTAAGGCAGAGATCAAGTGCATGGGCTCTACTGGTGGAAAAACACCAACAAAACTAAATCTATTTCTTTATTTATTTTCTTCATCCTTAGGCACATTGAATAAAATAAAGTTGGTGTTACATGAATTATTTATTTATGACATGAGTGGTATAATCAGAAAGAGTAAGCATTAAATGTTGCATTTAAGTTCACATAACAGAAAAGAATGAAATTGCTTAACCAATAGAAGGATTGTCTATCTATGTATGAATTTTCATATGAGTATGATTATCATCTTTCTAAGATTGAATATAATGTTTTAACTTATTTAGTTAAGACTAAGATTAAGAGAACAGTGCCATGAACAATCTTAAAAGACAGATCATGTTGAATTAATTAGGTTAATTAATTTAAGTTGTAACTCTAACATGTTTATGTTTTAATTTATTTGCACACTAAGATCAAGAGAGGAGCAGTGACCACTTACCTTAGAATATTACCTTCATTATTAAAGCGTGATGGCACTAAGTGATGAAGGTCAAATGACTGGTGGTACTTTCCTTCTCTTGCATTTTGAGTTGTTCATAGACATCTTGCCTCTATTGCATTCATTCTTTTGCTATCTTTTGCTTCTTTGATCTTTTGACTCTTTTCACTTCAATCATTATGTCTGCAACAGATTAGGGGACAATACATACCCGAAGGAGTATATAAATTTTAAATATAGGTTGCTTGTCCAGTATTTTATTTTATTTTGTTTATGCTAATAAAAAGATAATATTGATATTGTTTTAGCATAGATCATGTTTTATACAGACATGGTTCGAGACAAAGTAACTTGTAGTAGAAGATAAAGTGAATGAACCATTAATGCTCACAGTTCTTTCATTCATAATGAATGAGCTATGTCTTCTTCTATAAAGTTATTAAAGTTCAGTATGTGCCCTGTCTCATCTCTAGTTTGAACTCATCCTATGACTTACCTAAATTAATTTTTGGAAATTTCCTGCAGGGGTTAGTCCATAAAATATCCAATGTCTACTATAGGATATTATCAGTTCAAAAATTATCCTAGAAACCACGTCTAATTTGATTTAGGAAGGTATTCTAATCTAAACACCATGCTCAATTTAGAAAGCCTTTAGAATTACCCATATGTAATACTTCTAAACCAAAACTTACTATAGCAGATAAAGGTTAACATGAAAGCACTTATAGAGATTTTATTCAGACAGAGATATATAAAAGAGCAAATTGAATAAAGGTAGAGACAACCAATATTAGCAATATAGAATAGGACATTCCCCCAAGCTAGAATTTTACAAAGCAAAATAAGCTTGGATGAATATAATGTTACATAATGATTGGTTAGTCATACCTGATGCTGCCATTAGTTATTTTACTTTCTTTTTTTTCACTTCAAACCTAAAATGGTTAGTGACAATAATACCAAAGGAACATTTTGACAATTATATTTCTATGCTAAAGGTGCATGCTCAATATTTTTTTAAGAGTGGTTATTTTGGGACATAAAGTTATTCTTGGGAGACCTTCTGATTATTATACTTTGAGTTAGTGAGGTGGTTTTCTCTAGAACATTAGCCTTTGTCAATCTATGTCAAGATTACAATGAGGTCTATTATATTTATGATAAATTTATGTATCTACAACCATCCTTTTAATGATTTTAGGAATAGATAGAATAAAGGGGGTTGAAGATCTCGTGTGTGATAATATTAGAGAGACCAAAAGATTTAGGAGATTTCTCATATGACTATGGATCTGATAGGGTGTTAATGATATAATTTTCATGCTCTTTGATGTGATCTCCCTTTTCAAACTCTAAGGGTGTCTCTTCATGGATGTCTATAGGCAATAAGTTTGCCTCTATTATTTTATGCCTATGACATTTATTGGATGTTTTATTTTCTAAAATTTTCTATAAATCGATGTCTCCAAGATTGGTCTCGTCTAAAGCCTGCTCTAAACTTGGATGAGTTATGTTCATTAAAAAAATTGATCTGAGCTCACCATTTGAATTTAAACCAAGTTTAGATGCTAGTGTTAAAGCTTCATCCTCTTCCATCTATTCTTTTACAATAGCATATGTATTTCTAGTATATTTCATGTATTTCTGCCATTGTCGTTGCTTTTTTTGGGCATTCCTATAATCTTCATGACTCCTATTCTTAGGATGGCTTGATAGATTTCTAGGGTCATTATAAAGTTTAGTAGAAAAAAGATTTATTGGGATCAAGGATGGGTTTAGAGATAGGTTTAGAGATATTTATTGTGGGCATAGAAGGGGAGAAGATAGAATTTATTTCTAAGTGGCTTGGCTCTCCTTCTATGGCATCACCTGATATGCCATCCTTGAACTCTTTCTAATGTCTTTTCAGGAGGAAAAGGAAGTAGATGATGCTTTTCCTAAGATGCTCTTCTAAGAAGATTTGATGTGTATTAATTTATGAGCATCTTAGCTAACCGGAAGTCTAAATCATCAAAGTAGAATTTCAAAGGTTTAGGATCGATAGCTAAATTTTGGAAAATGAAATGATTGTGTTTTAGCTACCAAGACTTCCGTATCTAGTTCGGGTGATGAGTTATCCCGAATCATATTAATTAGACATGGGCACAGCTCATAGCTAGGTGTTATGATAGGTTCTACAGATTTGAGTGGCTCAAAGCTTTTATGCATGCCATAAGGACAAATAAGAATAGAATTAAAAGCATCCATAAGGATAAACACAAAAATAATGAAGAGAATGGGATAAAACAGGAAAAGATAAAAGTATAATACAAGATTAAGCTAGACTAAGTCAAAATCAGCAAACCCTTCCCCGGCAACGGCGCCAAAAATGCTTGTTGACACTTCTAACGTCATTACTAGAAATAGAGAGATAAATCCCTATCCCCGGCAACGGCGCCAAAAATGCTTGTTGGTATAAATTAGCTGCACTCTATTAAATAAGATTTAAGTAGGATTATCCGCAAGCGTCCAGATATCATACCTGTGTCACATTTTATCCGGAGGTTTTAAATATCGTATCCATAGGGAATAGTTGTGATAATGACAACGTTTATAGACTTAACCCTACAATTAGGCTAGATATCAAAAAAGAGGAAATAGCTAATGCACTCTAGTTCTAATAACCAGTAAACTTTGTATAATATAGTCTTATCGGGCAAGTAACCCGAATAGGAGAAGAAACAGAGTAATCTCCTACTAGGCACCTATAAGCCTATCAGTCCTATCAACGGGATGTGGACTACAGAGGATCCAACGCAGCTATAAAGTCAACTGCGCGAGCTACCATAGATCCGGCTGATCAGGGGACATCTACAAATAAACCTAGCCTAGGCACCACATCTACACTATGAAATACTACTTCAACCTACAGGGTCCTATAGATGAAAGTACTCAATATGAGATGTGAACTAAAGAACGAATAAGAACAAGTTGCTTACTTGAATCAGAATGGTAAATACAAAAGTACCTCAGAACGCAGCTCCGAGCGAAAGAGCTGAATCCAGAAGAATACAGCCACACAGAAGCGTCGACATGCCAGAACTCCTCTAGAATCTCTACTCCTCTACTCAATCTCTCTAATCTCTAAACAAGACTAGATCTAGAAGAACTAGTCTCTCCTAATTGCTACATCTAGATGAACTAGATCTAGATGAACTAGAACTAGATCAACTAGAGGGACCCTAACCCTAATTATGTAGAGAATATGAAGCACCAGGGTGTAGAATACCTCTAGGAGGGGGCCTTGGGTGTCTTTATATAGGCCGAGGTGGAGTAGGGGGCAAGGAACCGCCATGTCAGCGATCCGCGTCTTCATCTTGTGTGCACCGTCGGATCAAACCGACCTAAAATCATCGTAGGGATATTTTGCTTGGCTTACAAGGAGGCGTGGGAGGAAGACTCCAGAAGGCAATGGCCATCGGGTGAATTAGGGTGCCGACCGGCCCCAAGGTGGGGCCGGCCGGCCCCATCTGCTCTCCTTCTATGGGTGCCGCTGCTTCGGGTGTCTTCTAGACCCTTCCTGAGCCTGATGTTGATGTTTTTCATCGCGGATAAGTTTCGTGATAATTATGCACTATAATCCCCTCTTTATGCTTTTCTGAAAATCACCCTGGAAAATACAGAATATGCAAAACTCATAAAAATTGTCAGTTAAAACCCTAGACTAGTGTGTTTTCATGCTTTCCTTCGGGTTTAAAGTTCTAGTAAAAGTTGATGTTAACAACCGTCAACACATATCCATAAGAATTTACCAGAAAAAGATCTTGTGCTTTCCTTGGCATGAGGTCTTCCATAACCACTTTAAGATTGGTTCTACTTGAGAATGTCCAGTGAGCACCTTGTAGGCTTTAGAGAGGGAGAAGTGAGTAGAGCCCCAGATATAAGTCCATGTGTCATTATCATCATTGATTACAAGAGATGTGAGTTCAATCTGTAATTCCTGAAATTGATTGTATGCCTCAACCGATAGTGGGAGGTAGAATAAGTCAGAGAAAGGATCAACATTAATGGACTTGCTTAGATTGAAAGCTTTATTCTTTGCAAATGAGTGCAGCTGGGGATGTTGAAGCTTTCTAACATTTCCATTCCAGACATCCTCCCATAGTAAATAAGTTTGTCCATTTGAAATCTATACGGAGGTCATTCCTTTATATTCATCCCACAGCTTTAGTATATCTCTCCACCAAAAAAAGCCCTTTGGAGCAGATGAGTTGGGGAGCTTCCCATTTTGTAATGCTTATCCTAGATTAATTTTATCTAAGGTACATTGCTATTGTTGAAGAATTTATGAAAGTGCTTCATTGTGTGTTTTGAGATTGATAACCCATAGGCCACCTTCTTCCTTTGGAGTGCAAACCAAGCCATGCTACCTTTGCAACTTTTTTGAATTTGAGTCAGCCCCTCTCCATAAACAGTATTTTCTGTACTTATTAATTTGCTTTTATTACTGTCTTTGGCAAAGATATTGAGCACATGGTATAAGTTGGGAGGGCTGAGAGGACTAAATTTGTGAGCTCAAGTTTGCTAGCTTGGTTGAGGAAGGGAGATATGAAACCAAGTCTTTTTTTCACACTTTCTTATGAGAGGGAGGTCATCCACTTTTGGTCTAGTTGATCCATGGACAGACCTAGATAGGTAAAAGGAAAGGTCCCAACTTGGCAGCCAAAGGTTCTTGCAAGGTGGTTTAGCTTATCATTACTCAGATTGATAGGTAGCAGCATTGATTTTGAGCCACGATTTAAATAGCGCGCTATTTTCGCGCTATAGCGGCGCTATAGCGGGAGAAAGGACATGCCGCAAAGTTATTGCTCATTTTCACGCTATCGGCGCTATTGGCGCTATAGCGCCGCTATTGGAGCTATAGCGCCATAGCGCTAAATTGCCGCTATCGGTGTTTCTCTGGCTGGACCAAAAAATGTCAATTGTGTCAAATCGTGTCCATGTGATTTTGCTATTTTGGTTTTCCCCGTGGATTGTGGATGAGTTATGAACTTATTATTATCATCATATTATGACTTATCAAGTTATCATTTATGAACTTATGAACTTATATGAATTATTATGAACTGTTTTGCTGTTTTCCCCGAGTGTATTAAAATAGCGCGCAATAGCGGCGCTATAGCGTGGCAAGCTATGTGGCGCTGCGTCGAATAGCTGCCGCTATAGCGGCGCCATAGCGGCGCTATAGCGGCGCATAGTGCCCAGGAAGCCTCGCTGCGAAAAAATTTAGCACGCAATTTAAAACATGGATTTTGAGAAACTTATTCTCAAACCGGTTGAGTCACTGAAGGATTGTAGCATACCTTTAAGGAAGAACAATTGAGATGTCGTTGATGTCTCCATAATTATCAAAGTATCATCTGCATGTTGAATTATTGGAAATTCTTGACTTAGTGATGGAATGGGTAGTTTCAAAAGTCTTTTGCACAATTTTCTTTTGGAAAAAAATTGAAGCAAATCAGCAGCTAGAACAAATAACAGAGGGGAGATCGAGTGGATCCCCTTGTTGAACCCCTCTTCTGCAATGAAAGGTTTTTCCAGGGACGCCATTTTAGAGGACTGCAGAACTACCTAAACTAAGGATTGAACCAATCCATGTTTTCCATTTTACACCAAACCCTTTATGCTCCAGAATGTCTAAGATTACCTTATGTTCAATCTTGTCGAATGCTTTTTGAAAGTCCAGCTTTAGCACTACAATTTCTTTTTTTGAGTCCTGACAACGATGAATGTACTAGAAAGACCACAACAGAAGAAAGTGAATTTTGGAGTTAGTCTCTATGTTTGAACCGACCCAAACGATATTTTAGATCTATTTGGTAGAGATTCACCAGCAGAAAAATATGAATCTAGATTTGGAATTCAATATGGATTAGATCCACTATAAATTTGAGATCAAATGTAAATTTATTAGACAACAGTTTGGATACACCAATAGCTCTAGATCTATGGAAAGACATATTAGTTGGAATGGATAGATTTGTCCTTGGGATAGGCCCCATGTGTGTGTGTGAGTGTCTTTAGCTTATGGTTTTCTTTATCCTCATGTGGCTCGCATTCAAGCGGGAGCCCCTACCAGAGAGCAGCTAGGCTCGTGGCCTCAACCAATGAGGGCGAGGGCACAACCAGGCATGTGGTTATGGGGGGATGGGCGCGCACTATAGCGGGAGCGGATTTGAAAGAAATTTTGGAAGGTAATGTCCATCAAAGGTAAAACACTTGTTCTCGAGATTTACACATATACAATGTGCCCCTTAATCTTTTTGTTTGTAAGCTCCATTAAAATTGATTGATCTTCAGGCATCAGTTGATGGTGGAACCAAAATGGATTTCCGCCTTTGAAACTTTTCAGCTTCACCTGTTTAATATCAAGATGTTTGGCTTCTCTTGAGTGCAAAGAATCGTATACCCAGTATTAACCTTATTTCATGCACTCACCATGCTCATAGAAGCTCGACTACTAATAATTTTTTTCCTCATTCAGAGAAAGAATCTTGATATATAAAAAAGATGAAAGGTGAATGGGGCTTCACTGTGAGGGATCACAAAGTGAGATCGGTGACGCCCGGTACATTAAGAATCATTGTGTTGCATGGTGTGTTAAGTGTAGAAATGCATTGGGTGTTTTTTTAACTCTATATTCAACAATGGATCAGGCTATGTCTCTGATTCCATTAGAAGCCGACTCAACAATTTTAATAGAGGCTCTCCGGCTAGTTATATTTTTCAGCTTTATGGTGTTGTGCTTATAGAGAAGCAAAATTTCTCGAGTCCATGAATTTTGTTCGGATTGATGATCTTTGTCCACGTGTCACGTTCTTGTAACGCCTGTGTAGTAGGAGCTTGTTCACGCTGGCTCCAATTGGAAACCGGGTCGATCCAACATTTGTACAATCCATAGGGTTCAATGATAAAAACGAACCTCCGCCGAAGTAATGAAGTGTGAGTTCCGTTAAGGAGAAAAACATGGTCACACTTTGTTGGTACGGTAATGATGAAGTGCGAGTTCTGTTCAGAAAAAGAAAAACATTACGCTTTCTAACAGGAACCGTGGGTGTTTTGTCGTTTCCTAATAATCAGCGGACCATTTCTCCCTGGGCGTGCATGGGTCCAAACAGAAGGTTCTTCACGCAAGCGCATAAACACTACGATTACTTTTGTTTCTTGCGAAAAAACAAACTTCAGTAAAAGATGAGGGTGATAAAACTTAGGACGGCGGCCGGTGTATGGTACGGTACGGAGAAGAGGAAGCAAAGGTAATTAAAGACGCGTGGCCTGACGGTGGCGCTACCTTGCATTACATTGTCAGCTCCGACCTCACCTAGCAATGGTCCGGCCGCTCTCGTTGCATCCGAGGCTAGCTAGCGATGGAGATGGATGGCGAACATTTAACTAACTTGTCCCAACCAGAACCCAGAACCAGCCGACGAGCCCAGCGGCGTGCGTGCGTCGTAGTAGGCCGGAGAAGAGAATGAAGATGGGTGAGCTAGCGAGTAGAGGCTCTGTGGCGTCGTCGGTGGCCGCGCGGCTCCTGCTGCTGTCCCTGGCGGTCGTCCTGGCTCTGCTCGGACACGCAGGGGCGGCCGCCTCGGTCTGCGACACGGCCGACTGCGGCAAGGGAAACTGCAGCGAGACGTCGGCGCCCATTATTCCTCTTGCTCCCAACTACGAGTGCCACTGCGACCCTGGCTGGTCCCATGCTTTGAAGCCCATCCTCTTCTCACCCTGCATCATCCCTAACTGTATGTAATTAACGTCGTCGTTACTATTCATTTCATCCTGCATCATCGGTGTCCTCTCTGCTCTGTAACTAGCATCTGTACTACGCTTTATTTATTTAGCCTCTAGTTTCTGTGTGTGGATGCAGGTTCCTTCAATAGCGCCTGCTTGAACCTAACCCTGAGCCCGCCGCCGTGGCCACCCAAGGGCATACCGATACCGGGCGGTAAGCATCAGTACGTCATGCACCCACCGTCGTCGTCTTACTTACATTGCGTTGCTCTTTAATTAATTTGTTGCTGCTGGGTGCTCGTCGTCGGCGCGTGCGTGCAGTCTGCTCCGTCGTGAGCTGCGGAGCTGGCGGCGCGTGCAAGGCGGGCGCCGCCCCGTTCAGCTACACCTGCCAGTGCAACCCGGGCTACTCCAACCTGCTCAACCGCACCGAGCTCCCCTGCGTCAACTGTACGACTATGACATTAATTATATTGGCAGCTGATCGATCTTCTTTTCTGATTATTAATTTCTCTTGAATTTATTTTACATTTTGCTTTGCCGGCCGGCCGGCTGCCGCGCGCGCGAAGGTTTCCTCGGCGAGGAGTGCCACGCCCTCGGACTCGGCCCCGCAGCGCCGGCGCCGGTTCCTGCTCCGGGTCCTCCGGCTCCATCCGGTGATCACGGCTCGTCGCCGCCGGGGACATCTGCTCCTCCCTCCGGCACAAAAGGCAATGCAACTCATGACTATTCAGGTTCAGGTTCACCTTTTTGGGGAATTCATTCGGACCTTTTTTTTTTTTGGCGCGCGATTTGTGGGAATTATCATTCGGACCTTCTTGTTCTTTTGGTTGGCGCGCGATGGTCATCGTGCACTCAAACTAAACAGCGAGTGTCGTGCACTCAAATTAACTACAAAACGACGTTATGTGATTATGTCCCTGTACATTATGGTTGATGACGCGAGTACTGATTCTTTGCTGCCATTGCTGTGTTGCATCTGCATTGCAGGCTCCGTTTCTTCCCCAAGCCTTGTGCAAAAGCGACGTTATGTGATTATGTCCCTGTACTGGTTGATGATGATACTGGCCATTCGGTTGTCTGCATTGCAGGCTATGCTCCAGGTCTGATGTGTAATGATGATCAGGTCGTGTAATGATGATCACGTTACGTTACAAGGTCTTCCGCTCGTTCTTCCCCACGAGATTTAATTTGCTTGCTGCGAAACAGACAAAACCCACCAACTGTGCCTGGTCTGTACGTACATACACGCTTGTCGCCTTCACGATGTGTACTTCACGATTTTCCTTTTGTACGTCCTTGCGAGTGCTACTGCCCATCAAGTTAATTATACTTTAGGTTTTAGAATTTTTTTTCCAGGATACTATGAAATATATCCATGTGTTACTACTGAGAAGCCGGAAAGGGATGTGTATATAGTATCACAGCAATGAACGTACTCATATATCACAGTATAACTTGTGTTCGTGTTCATAAACATGTTTACCATTATACAAAAGTGAGTATGTGCAAAAAAAACAAAAACTAGATACAATGAATTCAAACGCACTCACCATACTGCTACGAGGGAAAATAGGAGCACCCACATCAAGACACTAGCTATGAGGGAAAATAGGAGCACCCACTTCGAGTCAAGAACTTGAACTCTAGTGTGTGTAGGTTGCATCATAAAGAACCTAATTAATTGAGTTTTTGTTCTCCCAAATAATCTGCTGTGTATTGTATTATTCAAAAAGAGAGATAGCGACATAATTCTATTATCTTCATACTAGTCAAGAACTCTAGACTTGGAATGCAAAAAGTTCATACTAGTCCTAATTCTATTTTCCTTTTTAGGACATCTCTAGAGTTTATATAAATCCTCCAATTATCTTCATATTGTGTCTCGACGAAGGAATACGATAGGGACTTTGTAGTTTGTACTCTGTTTAATGGAGTGCAGTCTAAGTACTACGGGTCAGTTATAAATAGCTTTATTACGCGTCCGCCTATGAAGAATGTTAGATAAACAAGGTTCACTTGGTATATATACTCAAAGAAAGATTTACTTGATATATAATTATGCACAAGAAGCCAAATACACTTTCATTATGAAAGTAGCACAATCTTTGTGAAGCACCACTAATTTATTACACTAAACATGACAAGGACTTTTATTTCTTATTCCTCATTGCTTAAGAAACCACGTAGTAGTATAGTGTCATCACACAAATAGTCCCCTTTAGGAAGTTCTATGGGTGGCCACTGCCAGCACTCCCGAAACCACTCCCCGAGCTGCTTCCATATCCATTGCCACCTGGACCGCTTCCTCCACCCCCACCACCTTGGCCATCAACTTGAGCGTATCCACCACCATAAGGACCATATCCGCCAGCTTGTCCATACCCAGAGCCAGTACCAGAACCAACCTTGTCCTGACCCTCCATTTTGTCCACCGCCACCACCTCCACCTCCACCCTGGCCACCTCCCTAAGCATAGCTTCCTCTATAAGGACCATACCCACCAGCCTGACCATACCCAGAGCCTGAGCCGGAACCAGACCCAGACCCTCCATATTGTCCTCCACCGCCACCTCCACCTTGGCCGCTTCCCTAAGCATATGCTCCACCATTTGATCCATATATACCCATCGGCTTGACCGTACCCAGAACCTGAACCATAACCAGATCCAGATCTAGAACCCCCATATTGTCCTCCACCGCCACCTCCACCTTGACCGCCTCCCTAAGCATATGCCCCACCGTTAGAACCGTATCCACCAGCTTCACCATAACCAGAACCGGAACCAGAACCATATCCTGACCCACCATCTTGCCCACCACCACCACCTCCCCCTCCACCACCACCGCCACCCCCAGCGCTAACATATCTTGCTACCCTTGCAGCATTTGCCACTCCAATGCCAAGGAGGACAATGAAGCAAAGGGCTGCTAACTTGGTTGTTGCCATTGATTGGTGGTGGCAAACTATATGTTGAACTTAAAGGATTGGATGAGTAGGAGGTGAAGACGGCATGCGTATTTATAGTGCTGGTGACCATGCAAAACGACAGTGCAAAATAACACACTTGCTCGCCAGTTGGTGTTTATCATCATGGAAAAGAAAACGACATGGTAGGTACAGTGTGACTTTCAGATGGAACTCTTCTCTCAATGGGCCTGACTTTACGTGTGAAAAACATTGAGCCCGCACTGCTACGTATTCTGCGGCCCAGGTATTTGACCATCATGCAATCAATTCCTAGTATTCGTGTTGCTGATCTCTCTGCACAGTATGATGTGTAGATTAAAAATGCAGCATGCAGCTACTTGGACTTGTTATGAAGTGTACATTACTGTCAACAGTCTCCGAGTCCAAAACCAAATATATAGAAGGAAAAACTAGCGATTGGTGTGTGCACCATACAACATGTGCACGCACTACATCGATTACTAAGATCAGGAGGCATGCAATAGATTATGGGCTTCATTGTGGTATATACAAATGACTGTAAGCCGTCCATTTCTTTTGATCCGATGGTCACGATTGCCTATTACCTTCTAGAAGGTAATAGATGAAATATATCTCCCTCCGTTTCAAAATGCCGTCCATTTCGCTTCCCGAGAAGCAAATCCGTAATTTTTATAAATATTAAATATCATCGATTAATATCATAATTAGTATTCGGAAAGATCTTTGGATCTAGTTTTTTAATAAAATTATTTGGAGATATAAATATTGCTCGTATTTTCTATAAATCGAGTCAAACTTGTGGCATGCATCCCACGGCGACAGTCAATTTGAAACGGAGGGAGTATTTATTTAATTTTTTAGTTTAGAAAATAGGATAAATAAGGAAAGTTTAGATATAAACAAGATTTGGTTGATGCATGCATGATCTCTTGATTGATATGTAAATCTTTTCCGTACTTGATTTTGCATGTATACTAATGTGTGTGTACGTGACAACGTGACTTTGCATGTGTACGTGCGTGTGTGTGTGCGTGTACGTATTGCCGGTACTTGTTCATACTAGTGTGCGTGTACATGGTACCGGTACTTGTTCATACTAGTGTGCGTGTATACGTGTTGCCAGTACGTGTACGTGATATGTCTGTGTGCGTGTATGTGTTGCCAGTACATGCATCGGTCGGTGCGTGACGTGTGTGTGCGTGTATGTGTATGTGTATGTGCTTGTACTTGTCGCATGATTAGCGAAGATTAGTGAGGATTCAAGATTCTTCTTGGATTTCCCCGTGATTAGCGAGGATTCTTTCTGGATTTCCCCTCCCATCGCATGCGCACATGCGCAATTCAAGATTTCCTTCTCCCTCATTATGGAAATACGATGATTTTTTTGTTTTTCTAAAATTTTTAATGTATTAAAAAATTTATAAAATCTGAAATATTAACGGCTCAGATTGATTTGAGATACTATCTCCTAGAAGGTACAATATGTACCTTAGCATTGCCCGTAGATTATATATATTGATTGCCGCAAGTTGCAAAGCTAAACAAGGTATATCTCACTCTCGACAAATAAAATTTTAAGTGATCTATATCGTTCTTGCTTTTCAAGGTTGCTACTCCTCCGATCCGTTCAAAATTGCGAGTCGTTTTGTGCTTTTAGATGATACTGTAGTTTTTACCGTGCGCGTGCACAACTAGACAATGAGGATATGTCAAACCATAGAACCTGCAGGCCCCCACGTCGCTCTCGCGGAGGGCGACACGGACGGCGCTAGCTCCTCCGCCGACCCGAGCCCCTCCCTCCAGCGCCCCTCTGTAGGGTCGAGATGGCGGACTAGAGGGAGGTGAATAGTCCTTTCTAAAATCTAATCACAGCGGATGACCGAATTAAATGCGGAATTGAAACTATCGGTCTAACTAGGACTGCACCCCTCTATCTAAGCACCTTACAAAGATTTCTAGGTTGAGCCACTAAGGTGCAAGGCTAGGTAGTGCTCGCCTATCCAATACTAGGTTGCAAGGTCACACAAACCTAAGCAACTAGTACTCATTCAAACCGGGGAGCACCTACTCATACTAGTGGGCAAAGCGCATAAAGCCTAAGCACAACTAGTACTTCTCACTAGCACGGCTACACAAGCCTAACTAGTGAGCTCAATTGCTTAGCTACACAAACTAAACAATGTGACTAGCAAGGCTACACAAGCCAACTAGCCACGCAATCGCTACTTCAAAACTACACAAGCTAAGAAGGTAACTAGCAAGCTACACAAGCAAACTAGCTACACAAGAGCAACACTACTCACTAGCACAAGTATTGAGCAAGTAAACATAAGCTAGTGAATGCAAACCGACGAGAAGAGTAGACAAGATGACATACCGATTTTTTACCGAGGTTCACTTGGTTACCACCAAGCTAGTCCTCGTTGAGACAAGCTCCAAAGTTGTCGCCGGTCCTCTTGCTAGTGGTGACCCACAAGTCACGCTCTCCCACCGGAGTGCTCACCACGAGCTCAAGCACTTGACCGGCCGAACCACTTATCGCTCTTCGTGTGTCCCTTTTACTAGAGTTGCTCTTCGCGATCCCCGCGGGGTGAGCACAATCCCCCTCACAATGTCACTCCATGTGACTAGCAATCGGAGCACCATTTAATCTCCGAGCGTGCTACACGATGCCCACAAACCCCCAAACCGTCTAGGAGGTGGCAACCTCCAAGAGTAATAAGCACCACCGGCTTGCAACTCGAACACCTAGTGCCACACCTTGTAATCTCTCAAAGCAATACACTAGAATCATTAACTCACTCTTGGATGCAATCACTATAAGCTCTAGTGAGTTAGAGGACTCTCAAGCACCACCAAGCAAGGACACAAAGTCCCCAATGTGCTCAGCAGCCAGCCAAGGCCGGCCAAGGCAATCTCTTATAGCCCCAAGGGCCAAAAGAGCCATTGCCACGAAACCTGGTCGGGCACCGACCGGGGGGCGCACGCACGAAGTGACGGCCCCGGTCGCGGCGTCCGGTCACTCCCAGCACCGCCACGTGTCCCCGCCATTCAAAAGCGGCCGTTGGCGCGCAGCGGCTAACTCACTCGCGCGCGCCACGCCACGGCCCGGACGCGTCCTGTCCACCGCCCGGGCAGCGTGGCGCCCAGCGTCGGTCACAACTCGAAGAGCTCCAAAAACGATTTTTCCCGGCCGGACGCGTCCGTCGATGCTAACTGGACTCCCCGGCGTCCGGTCCTCCACTTGCTTGTCGGCGCGCAAATGCGTCGTGCACGCCGGCGGGGGGGCGGCACCGGAGCGTCGGTCACGCAGCGTCCGGTCATACACCGAAAAACGCCGGACGCGCACACTTGACCGGACGCGCCCGGTCCATTCGGACCCGGCGTCCGGTCGAGTGTTTCTCACCGAAAAACACTCCGCCGACTTCGCCACCACTTCCGGCCTCCGGCGCAATGGAAAATGAGCACTTCACTTTCCCGAAAGCGCCGAATCCCGCCTCGCAAGCTCGGCGGGAGGAAGAGAGGATCCCAAACCCCTCTCAACCCAGCAAACACCATCCCTTTTGCAAATGTGCCAACACCAACAAGTGTACATCACCATGTGCAAGTGTGTTAGCATTTTCACAAACATTTTCAAAGGGTTAGGCACTCAACTTGCCACGCCACTCGATCCTAGCAACACAATGCAAAGTTAGATCGCTCAAGTGGCACTAGATGACCGATATGCAAACAAGTTTGCCCCTCTTGATAGTACGGCCATCTATCCTAAACCCGGTCATCAACTTCTCTACACACCTATGACCGGTGAAATAGAAACGCCCTAGGTTATACCTTTGCCTTGTGCTTTCCACTCTATCTCCTCCAATGCCGATGCAACACATGCACCGACATCCACATGAATGATATGATCCACTCCATATCATCACATAGCCTTTGGTCCATCGATCTTGACCTCACTTGCTCTTCACCATCGCCTTGGTTCATCGGCACCAAGTCTTTGCTCAAGCCTCCCGACACTCGGTACCAACGGCTTCAAAGCCTCCAACTTGCCCTTCACCTTGCGTGACCGGTCCATCAAGCCAAGTCTTGTCTCGATCTTCACTCTTAGCCATATGACTCCATGTCATGTATCATGCTTTAAGCTCCTTCAACTTCACATGTGTGAGCCTTGCAACACATCACACCACCTCCATGGTATAGTTGCTCACACACACATGTACCTGTGGACTAAATCTCTGCAAATCTCACATAAACATAATTAGTCCACCTAAGTTGTCACTCAATTACCAAAACCAAACAAGGACCTTTCACCCTCCCCGGTCGCCGCCGAAGCTCGACGCCGGCGTGCTGGCCGTGAGCAAGGACGGCGGCGGCTGGGCCCTCTCTCTCCCTTCCTCCCTTTCTTCTCTCTGTCCCCAACCCCCGTCCTCTACCTGGCAACTCCGGCGAGCCGGCCGGCCGGCGGCGCAGATCGGGGCTCCCTTGGCCGGATCCAACCACCTCCACCCCGGATCTACCGCTCTGCAGCAGATCGGCCTTTCGGGGCGAGTGGCGGACGGACACTGGCTGGGCCGGGGCGTCTACCCCTGCGGCAGCCCGCGGCGAACCGGCATGGCCGGGCGGCTCTGCTCGGCCCGGCCGCCCCCAACCATCTCCACTGGGCGGGCTGGCCACCGCACGGCGGCGGGCTGTTGGCCGGGCTGTGGTCGCCCGCCGGCGCGGCAGGCTGCTGGCCAGTAAGCGTTGGCCGCCACGGGCCATGGCTGGCCGTTGCTCCACGTCTATGGCTTGACGGCCATGTCGTGCCCTGTGCTGGTTTTGCGATGTCGGCGCCGTGGTGGCGTGGACGGTCTCCTTGCCTCGTGCCCGTGACGTCATGGAGGCGTGGCGGCATTGGTCGAGTGGGGCAAGCCGCAGGCCTAGACGGGGTGCCGGTGGCCTCTAGCTGGCCATGCTTGGCATGCGGTCTGGGATGGCGTTCTGGCTGGCGGTTCGGTGGCGTTGGTCGGCTTGGTGTTCAGGGCGAAAGCCCAGCCCGGCGTTGCCTGGGCGGACGACGGTGTCGCCAAGTCTTGATGCCACATACCTTCCTGGAGGCGTCGTCCTTCGAGCCCAATGCCCCTACGCCACCACGGACGGGTGCTTGGTCGTTCTGCCGTCGATCTCCTACTGCCCGTCGCTTGTCTATTATCGTGGTTGTTGTGCTGCACCATTTGCGTTTCATGCTATCTCTCGCTTTGGTCTGTCCAGCAAGTGTTTGTGTTAGTCGTAGTTGTCTTCTAGGCCCCCTCTGCAAATGCTCTGCTGCTGGTAGCGTGTTGGCCCCATCTGCAGATGCTTTGCCGCGTTGATGGTCTTGTCGTTTGGGCAGTTGCTTTGCCATCGGTGTCGCTTAGGCCCCCTCGCATGCGGATTGCTGCTGCGAGTGTGTCGGCCCCATCCGCGGATGCTTTGCCGTGTTGATGGTTGTTGTCTTGGGCGGATGTTGCTGCCAGTGTTTAGGCCCCCTCTCTTGCAGATGCTTGGCTGCAGCGAGTGTGTCGGCCCCATCCGCGGATGCTTTGCCGCGTTGATGGCCTTTGTGCTCGGGCGGATGCTTTGCCGTTTGAAGTTTCTAGCGGATGCTTTGCCGCTGTTATCTTCTACGACTTCACTTCACTGCTGGCTTCCAAAGTGTTGAGTTCTTTTGTACTTGGTTCAGTTTATTTGGGGATGTCGGATGGAGGCCCCCCCTCCCCCCCCTCATGTTTCTTGTTTTTCGTTCGTGTTGTGGACTTTGCTTTGGTAAATCCGTGGATTACTTGCAAATCCTTTGTATCGATTACTTTCTTTGTTCTTTCGGCTCTTATTCTTAATGAAAAATGCGTGAAGTCGCGATCTCGAAAAAAAACTAGACAATGACAATTGATGAAATTTCGTTAGCCAGCCTGACAACAAGATCCGAACAAAATTTTAACTGCCCGGTTCAACAAATAAAAAGAATTAACAAATTTTAACTTGCATACTGATAATGACGAACTACTACAGAGAGAATAATGAGAAATGCTTGTCATTTCTGCCGACAAGCATGCATATACTCCAGGTTACATATGCAGAATTTCTTGCGTTCTGCCGCGCGCGGCTTGTATCCGACATTCTGATTGACCAAGTTGACCAAGCTGGCATCTCTGCTACGAGCCGACGAATGCATGTTTGCCCGATCGATCCGATGCATGGCGTGTGAACGCGTAATCGACTAGCTATTCGGCACTCTGCGACCGGGATGTCCTCCGGCCTGTTCTCTTCAGGATAAGGGACTAATCGGCCGGTGTCTACTGCTAACGGCCAACTATGTGAACGCAGACTTTGGGGCAGGATAAGCGAGACAGCTAGTACTATGCTACCACCATTCGACAGACACTGAATAGCACCGAGTTCAATCGAGCTGGGTAAGACGAGATTACAAAAGCGGTATTTAATTTGACCACAATCTTTAATCACTAGTGTGCATATGCCGAGACCCGTCCTAACTCCTAACGTCATAACATGTGTACTTCTTCCATCCCAAATTATAAATCATTTTAAAAATCTTGAAGAGTCAAACTTTTTTAAAATTAACCAAAATTATAAAAAAAAAAATACAAAGACTTATAACATTAAACAGGTATACGATAAAAATATAACTAATAAAGAATCTAGTGATACTTATTAGTTGATATCATAAATGTTATTATTTTATTATATAAATTTAATTAAACTTAAAAACCTTCAACTCTCTAAGATTCTTCGAATAATTTTTAATTTGGGACGAAAAGAGTATACCATATCAGCTATGTGCACTTAGATTAATTAAGAATTTTCATGACGGCTATATAATTTTCCTGTGTTTTTCAAACTGTCAAGGTAATATTAATTACCCTGACGGTTTATGGAATAACCGTCAACACATTACATCTATGTGATATACATTTACTGACTGCAACATATATTGATGGTTTGGAAAAGATTCTGGGAAAGTTATGATAGGAACGTAGTTAACAACAATTAAACATCCATAGTTCGTTCGTACCACAGGGCACACATTACATCTATTCAAAGTGAACTACAAACCGACATCGAAATCACAGCAAAGAACATGTTCGCACACACAACTTCTGGAACACCAAACGAAAGCCTAATGACGACCCTGCAAACTATTTCCTCATGACGTTCTCCCATGTCCACTTGATCCATCCAATTCGAGCCTTCCTACAATTGATCCGAAGGTAGGTGAAACGGTGGTGACGCTAGCTCCATAAATAAAACTGTAGCTATGTAATAGAGCTCTGTCCCTTCCTCCACTCCATGCGCTCTGAGCAAGTCAAGACATTCCAGCATCTCCTCTTCATCACGGGATCTCTGAGTCCTCATGTAGTACCCAACGCTACCAACGGGATTTTTTGCTGGGCTGTTAACTGATGATTGCCCTGTGGATGAAGTGTCTTCCATGCGAGTGTGACCACCAGCTCCACCGGCCCACATCATTGTTCCCCTGTCTTGCCTAGTCTTGCCGAAAAGAGTGTGCAGTTCTTCAAAGAAGGGTGGGTGCTTCCCACGGGATGCACTCTTCTCCTGCAGATGAATGGCGAACATGTTCAGACAGAGTGCATGACAACTTGGTATGGACGTCTACAATCAATGAGATGCTAAAAGTACTTACCGCTCCTTTGTTCTGCTTGTTACGGCGCAGTCCAGTGTGGGTTTGATTCTCCTTCCAAGCCATGAATTTCTTTCTCAAGGAGTTCAATTTGGTCTGCAGCTGCTGCTTATTGTACTGGCGGCCTGTTTTCTCCATGAATTGGCTGCCCACGTTGTCCCAGCCCTGCGTAGTTAACCCCTTGCGTTCTTCTCAGCAATGCAGAGGTCCAAGAAAATTTTGGAGGTCTGCTTATCCCAGATCGCACGCCCCATCTGTCCCAAATTTGCCATACTCATAGGTTGCAAATAAAGAAAGAGTAAATTACACCCACCATACAATAACTTAAAGAGTGGGTGCAAATTGGTCCAACAACTTATAGAATATGCAATTTAGTGCGATAACTAAGCAAGAATGTGCATATTAGCCCAACAACTTATGAAATGCTCAATTTAGTGCAACAACTTGTCAAACTGATGCATCTATAATCCAAATGTTATAACAATGATATATTTGGCCACATTTTATAGTAAAGAGATGATATATTTGGCTCAAAATAATAATTGATAATTATTTGGCTATTGATATTTGTATCACCATGGTGATATAGTTGTCCAAGAAAATAAACTTTATTTCAAAATTTTTAAAAAATATTCACATCAGAAATGAGAGAGGTATTTTGTGTCTATATACAATATAGTTTAGATTGATTTTGACATAACATACAATATCTATGAAATACTATGATTTTGACATAATAACAAACAATATTATGCCTATTTATATGTTTAAAGTATGCACAAAACAAACACTTTTCTTTAATTTTAAGTATAATTAAAATTCTAGCTGGTATTTAAAGTTTCAATAAATTAAACATGTCATTTAATTCATAAGGATATATGTCTAGACCATGTTTTAATGTTTAGTTATGATTAGAATATTTTCTCAAGAAAATATTATTTATTTTAAGCTATTTTGTATTTTATTAGTTTTTAAAACTAATTACAATGATGACAAAATTGAAAAAAGTAAGTGTAAAAAATACAAGAAAATATTAAAAAATCAATTTGAGAAGGCATAACATGAATTTTTATTTTTGTTCATGATATTAGGAAAAGTAATCCTAAAATAACACAATATAAAGCCAAATATATTATATTTGTAATATTTGAACCGTGCATGCACCAGTTGGTCAAGTTGTTGCACTAAATCGAGTATTTCACAAGTTGTTGGATCAATTTAGATCCACATCACAAGTTGTTGCACTAAATTGATCATTTTATATGTTGTTGGACTAATTTACGACCAACGGTCAAGTTGTTGTACGAGACATGCAATTTACTCATAAAGAAATGACAATGTACGATATAAGAGCGGCGTTATTGCGCGTACTGTGTACTTGCCTTGTCACTGATCTTTGGGCGTTTAGCAGGCAGGTTGTACCGCGTTGACTTTGGGGAGAGCACGAAGCTGTCCATGAGGATGCCAGTGTGGAGTCTTCTCCCTGGCGTTGATGGCCGTACGTGTAGGAGGAAATTTATCAGGGGAACAGAGATTCAGTGAAAGCAGATGGAAAGAAAAGGGGACACCAAAAAAGAATAAATTGTACTCACCATACAACAACTATCTAAGATGCATGTTAGTCTAATATCCTGTAATTTGTCCAATTTAATATAGCAAATATCCAAGTTGGTGCATGTTGATCCAACAATTTGTATTCTGTTTAATTTGATGAGAGAACTTGACCCATTGATGTACATATGGTCCAAGAATTGTAAGAGCATGTATTTGTACACTCTGAATCATTGTCATTGAAGCTACACCCAAGCATGCTCATCTCATCCATCACTCCGCTTGAACCGTTTACTATACTAGTATAATGCCCGTGCTAACGCAACGGTTCTATCTTTGAGATGCATATGAGAACGATGAATAGTTATTATATTTTTAATTGTTTTTTTACCATGAATATAATTTGGAGACACTTTATCATGTCAATAAGTAGTAAAGTTATTTCTCATAGTAACCATCCAAGTTACATTATGCTCAAAGCCTTAATCATGTCTTGAAGATATTCAGGTAGGTTGGTAAAACATTTAATTTGTTTGCACAACTCGTCAGAAGTTTCCCAAAGGGTGTGCATGTGGTTGTTCTGATGCGATAAGTCCACTTGATTGGGCTTTTCGCTGAGCACGACACTCAAGCGCCCTCTTTTTTTGCCTCCCTTTTTTCGATGGTTTCTTAAGCCCTTATCCTAACGCGGTACTTACGATGTTTCCTATTTCTTTCCTAACTTCCTACTCTCCTCTTCGCTCGAAGCTGTTAACATGGTGGGTTTTATACATGGACAGGCAAAACATAATTAGTGTTAATATTGTATTTTCATGTACCTGAAATCTGTAAGTGACACCGCTGAGGGCAGGGTGTTCCTCTCCCAGTGTGTCCATGGTCTGGCTTCTGGTGTGAACTCAAATGATCTGTGGTCTGAACTCAAATTAAATGAACCATGATCGGAGTGCCTGATTTCGGAAGCTTGTTGCACATCTCTTATTATATTGCAAAAAGACGAGCAACAATAGCACGGCAGGAGGAAACATAAAAATACTATGTGAGAATAGTTGTTTGTGAATTGAATGAGGTGAATACCTTCAGAACATATGGGACTTCAACCTGCAAATACATGAGAGCTAGCTATAATGCAACCATTTCTCTGTCACTCCTTTTCTAATTTTTAAATTTTAAATTGACAATAAAGTGTATTTAATGGAATAAAGGATTTGTACCAAACCTTTAGGCATCGGTTAAAAAAAATGGGTTCTGATCTGGGCATGTGAGAGCAGTGGGTGGTTCACTGAACATGAGACCTTGAGCAGATGCAAAAGTGAACTTAAGACATTTCATAAAATGTAGCTAGAGTTTAAATTTAGTAATCCATCCAATAAAGAAAGGAAGAATATACTTAAGTTTATCTGTTCAGAATTCACAAAAACTAAGCTCTAATAAGAAGCATAATTTTTTTTTTTTTTTTTTGCGGAATAAGAAGCATAATTGAGTGCAGTTTTAACTGAACTTTATGGATCCTAGCTATTTTATAATCAGAGAGAGAGAGAGAGAGAGTGGGCTGTTGACAGACAAGCAAAAGTGCCTAGCAAGAATGAAAACCATATACTGCTATACATGTATCTCTTGTACTACTCTTAATCTACATGGCCAAAATTTCTCATATTTATAGCAAAAGAAAGATGAACATGTGCTTGGGGGGGGGGGGCGGAGCATCTTATTTAGCTATTCCTGAAGTTTAGAGCAGCACGTCAGCATGTGGTGGTGATCTATGGCCTTGACGTGAAGCACACCACCCTTGATTATGAAAAAAGCCATGGCAAGTTAACCACATCTAAGACTGCATTGCGCTGGGATACAAGTCACCGAACACCTGCAGAAAGTTCAAACGCGAGCAGTGAGAAAAATCAGAAACTACATGGCAAAAAGTCAATCCCCATCGCATACAAATCCTCAGTGGTACTTATGGGTGAACCACTGAACTTAATCAATAACTGAAATTCACATCTGCAGACAATATCAGATGGAAGGATAAGCTCAATGAAAAGAAAATGATTTGTCATAATCTCATCAACGATAATTAACAGAAACTATATAACACTAGTATAATGCCCGTGCTAACGCAACGGCTTTATCTTTGTAATGCACATGAAAACAACCAATATTTATATTTTTATAGTTGCTAACATTATCCTAGCACGGTACTCACATTGTCTCCTGTGCTCTATTTCGGTGGAAGTTGCTGACATGGCGTTGTTTATACATGTTGTATATTTACCCTATTATGGCAATATGTGTGTATGCATGTACCTAGATTATGTGTGTGTTTGTTATATTACTGAGCACAGTTGGTCCCTCTTTTGGCTTCTCCATTTTGATGGTTACTGATGACACAGGAAATTTGTGCAGTCCATGCCTCTCCTGGCATCCGGCATTGTACATTCATAACTAAGTTATCAGTGTTTCTGTAATCAAGGATGCCTCACTACTTGGAAAACACAACAAGATGCTTCTCGAACGATAATGCTTTGTTATATAGGTGCTTTGTGCGGAGCAGGTTTGTTAGATGATGCATAAGGGGTTCATGTGTTTGAGTTGTGATAATCGATTTATACACACATACAAGAAAGAAGCTATCAAGTGTTTGGTGTGCTTTAGATGATGCATGCATATTAGAGGACTGCATCGGGGCAACTGAGGACTACTCCAGACTTGTATATTATGTGAGGCAGGCTTGCGACGGGAACTGGAATCGATTTATATTTTATATATATGCACATACAAGAAAGAAGCTAGCAAGTGCATCGTGTGATTTAGATGATGCATGCATGCACCTACGCGGGTGGGCGATTACGAGCACCGGCGATGGATCACGGGTGCGCTGGACACCACCGGAGGCCGCGACTGCACTTGCGCGTGAGGGCCATTGCGAGCGCCGCGATGGATCACAGCTGCACCGCCGCCCGTCGTTTCGTCCTTGATCACAGGCGCACCGCTGCCTCTGCTGACTGCGCCGTCGGCCTTCGTGCCATCGCCCGTTGCAGCGCCCACTCCCTCCCTGTTGTGTGTTGAGGCCACGGCGCCCACCTCCTCGACCGCCCGTGCGGCCCTGCGTCGAGGTAATAGATTTTTTTCGGGAAAAAAGACGCCTGCGCTAGGGATCGAACCGTGGAGGGTGAGGGCGCGGGTGTGGGGGAGCCAGGTCGCGCGTGGGCGATATAGGGCTGATCGGTTGAAGAGGAGGTGTGACACTTTTGATCTGGGTCGTCCGATGTGAATAAGTAAGGAGAGAGAATGATTGAAATCAAATTTGGACTGTCTATTTTAATTGTGTTGGTTTTCTGGGTATAATTTCGTGTGTGCATCAAGACAGAACTCCTCAGCGGGGGACGTTTTTCATGTGTGGCTGTAGGAAAGAAAACTTGGTGCATTAGTAGGTTGATAAAAAAATATGGTAGTTGAACAACGAAAAATATAAGCTGTGACTAATCATACAGATCATACCAAGGGCAACAACGCCAGAGTAAGTCTTCTTCAACATGTGATCCTCCGCAACCGGAAACGCATTGAAGCTCTTTAGATGGAAAGAGGGAGAACAGGCTGGTAGAGACGTGTGCAAATTGGGGCAGATACGTCGTTGTTCTTGGCATTGCCAGCAATCAAGATCCGTGGCGCAGCAGGTCGTTCTTGGCGTCCTGCAGCACGACGGCCGTGGAGCACGAGCGTCGGCGGCGTGGTAATAAGCAGTTTTGGCGATGCAGCAGGAGGGGCGCAGCACTGCAGGGCGTGCGAGGAGCAGGAGCGGCGGCGCGGCAAGGCGTAGACACGGCGTGCAGGTCGCGATCGTGGAGCAGGGAGCCTCCGCGCGAGATGCAAGGCAGGCGGCGAGGATCGCGTGCGTACGTAACTTCCTCCTTCCGTGATTTGTTGCCTTTCTCTGTGCACCCGGTATAAACGAGGAAGATGTGGACACTTTTCATCTGGACCGTCCGATGTGAATAAGTAAGGAGAGAGAATGTATGATATTAAATCTGATCTGTCTATTTTAATTGTGTTGGTTTCCTGGGTATAATTTTGTGGGTGAATCAAGATGGGGATCCTCAGCGGGGGACGTTTTTCGCGTGTGGACATAGGAAAGAAAATTTAGTGCATTAGTAGGTTGATTATTATCCACTTCTAAATTCAGCCAAATAAAAAAGCTTCCATTGATTTCATAAATATGAAAAATAGCAAAACGGCCTACTATAATACTGTTTTCATCCATCACCAGTGGACCCACCAAGGTTTACCTATGCCCATTGTTAAGAAAGCCATAAAGGCTTTTGATTCTCTTCCAACCCTATCTTATGAGAGAGCCATAAAGATTGATCTTGAGGGTTTTCCTTAATAGTATGGATTTTTCCTATACTTAAATACAGAATAGAAATTTAAAATAAGCCTTCGATGGTCAATACACCGCAACGATTTAAATTGGGTGGTCTCCTTGTGTCGTCATGCACCCATGTATGCTTATAATATAGTCTCAATGCAAGTGTTTCATCTCGGTTTCCAAAACATGAAACACATACCATTGTTTATAACAACTTGCCAACGGTGGGTGGGTACCATTATAATATATTCGTATATAACCCCTTAATTGTACAAACATCAATGTGCAAAACCTCACTAGACAATCATGCACGTGGGGATGAAACTTGATCGCATTGGCACATGGCGGTTTCCTGGGCAAATGTCATGGCCTAATATATTGTATATAACAAGTACCATTAGACCCCTTAATTGTACAAACATCAATGTGCAAAACCTCACTAGACAATCATGCACTTCCCAGAAACTTGATCGCTTGGCACACCTGGGCAAATGTCGTGGCATGGCCCAACTCGTGCACGCTGACAGCTCACCTCGACTTGGTGGTGGCACGCACGCGCAGCTTTCAACAAGAGTACATATAGTTCATCTATTTAAGTTTACTAGTAGATATGCACGTGCGGCACGCACGTGCTTTCACACTATCCTAGAAAATCATTATATTGCAGGTAACATTTTTTATAAGTACTTCCTAGAAAATTCATATTAGTAAATAATTTGTGATTACCAAGCTCTAAGCTTAAATACATAACAACTTAACAAGCTTCAAGCTTCCGAATATTAGAACATATTTTATTTAACCTGGACATTGATTAACATATTTTTACAATCGTATAAATCATTTAGTGATGAAGAATCATGAAGAGGCGTAGTTGGGGTCCTTTACATTGAAGGGCAAACTTATGATATCACTAAATCATTAAACTAAGATGTCTTGGGAGATAATAATCCCATAAAACATTTATACTCATTAGGTTACCTAAAACCATTTTGATAAGCTCAGCAAAAAAAAAATAGGTGGTTCAATTTTACAAATATATATTGTTCATCATTTCATTACCTTGATATAGGATGATGACACGGGATCAATTTAATACAGAGACGTTCATAGTTCAAGAAGAATAATTCATACCAACAACTAAAAACTTAAATACAATTCGTCACCTTGCAGCCATGGATCTTATCATAGGGGTGTACAAATCTACATCTCGCTCATGCAGTAGCTTCAAGTTTAAGTATGAAACACATAAGCAGAAAAATTATCTATCACAGTAGGACTGATGAACATTGAGTACGGCAGAGCATTATTTACTGGAATAATTAATCGATGTACCAGGAGCTAATTGTCTAAGATTTTCAACTGTTTGCAGGATCTTACACGGAGGATGGAGAAGAAAGACCTGATGGATGGATCCAAGATAGGAGCTGATTAGCGGATAGTAAGAGGGGCGCCGTCCAGCACGCCGCGCGCCGTCCGACGGCCGTTCTGATCGCCACCGCCATGGCCGTGGCCGCCACGCCGTCGCCGTTGCCGCCTACTTGCTTGGCCGTGCCCACCGTCACAAAGCATGGAGAAGCAGTTGCCCAGGTATTCCTACACACATTTATATATAAAGAAATCAATAAGAGCATCTTCAAGAGACTCTAAATTCCTCTTAATTGTTAGGAATAGAGATTTTAATAGAAAAAAAGTCCTCCAACAACTTCTTGAAATGATCATCTATATATAGCTATCCTCTATTCTGGATTTCTCGCTAGACAAAGATAGATAACGAGAGTGACTCTCTATATTGTATGCATGTAAGATATAGAAAAGTTATTGGAGAATAAAAAAATATAGAAAACTATTTACAATTTAAAAAATAAGTTATAGAAAGACTTTTGGAGATGCTCTAAGCCATCACAAAAAGTGATGCATACCGGAAGATCAATGTTTACATGCCTATGATGTTGGTGATATTGCCTAGTGGATCGCATGCATCTTTCAGCGTAGACATTGTCAACTATCTGCAACGAAAATTATCATTTTTTCTGAATATTTTTTATAACTGTGAACTACGGCCCACCTTAAGGTCACTGCTAATTGACAGTACTGTACAACTTGCAAAAGGCATCTGACTAACAAATTAATTAATAATACCAAAGCATATTTAACAAAGACCAAATATTTGGTTAGTTTTTTGCTTCTTCTTTGTACAGCACTTTGCAAATATTTCAGCTTTGCTCTCTATACAACTTTGGTCTCTATACAAAATAAATTTCTTGTCCTGTTTGTTAACAGGGAAAAAAACAAATCATCTATCAAATAAAGTGCCAAATGCAAAGCTGATTATCGGGATTCGAAGCACAAATTAATGAGATTAGGGAATAATGTGCTTCATACTTTAGGAGTCTGCATAGTGACTCAATTTTCCTCATGGGATTTCAGGGAAACTCTTACTGAACCGAGCTGGTTTTTTTAGGTGATGGGTTTGAGTTGTCCCAAATTTCTTCATCAATGGGAGGCTTCTTGGCGCCTGTGATATGGTAAGCCTCTTTATACAGTTGCACACCAAATCATATAATCTACGCCTGCTAGGTCATCTTTCTGAAGTTACCTGACATGTTTAGAAGCTGGTGCCTCTGTTCACGGAGGATGATTTGCAGGTTTTGAACACTTGAACTCGCATCTATCAGACGCTATATGGGATTGACTCATTCCCAGAAAAAACGAAGATGGTATATGCACATTAACTCAATAGTTTTGGGCTAATCAGAAAGCACAAAAGCATGATGACCTGCGCGTGGTGATGAAGATGGTGCTGGAGATCGGCTGGGTCGGGTGAGATCTACTCTACAGCACCGCGGCAGCGTCCTCTGCTCATAGCGATCATGGCATCTTGGGCGTGACGGCGGTGGCTGTGCTCGCGCTGGATGCCCTAGGTGCAGCAGCTGACCAATTGCTGAGGGAGAACATGCGCGTGCACCCAGCCGCGTCGGGAAGAGGAGGAGAGCAGCCGACTTTTTTTAATGTAAGTAGCCGACTTTTCTTTTTCGCCTTGATCCATTTTTGCGTGAATTAATGCCCCAGAGAAAACGGTGGAGGCAGGTGGATATGCGTGGGTACGGCATGCGGGTAGGATGGATGGTGGTGAGAAAAAAATCCAACACAAAACGTTGATAAGAGAGAAACACGTGTCAATGTTTACATGTTTACAAATTCGGCCCACCTGTTATATCACGATGGGTGATTCAAACGCGTTGGATCCGATCTTAATGTAGATCTAACAGGCAATAACTGAGGTGGGTAGGCAAGATCAAGGTGAGAGTCTATTTTCAATTCCTTTGCTCTTTTATAGTATAGATTCAGCGTTAAGTCAAAATCCCATATAAGACTAAACTATATTGCACTGTAATATTTAACATTTATTTGCTTTCAGTGAATTAAAAATAGACCAAGCCTAAATTAAATCTAGCATTTATTTGCTAAGCATTAGATGAGCAGATCACGCTACTATGTAGCTCCCAATAATTAACATCAAACATATGTGCTTGGACCGTATATGCATCAGTAAACCAAGTTCTATCAAAATTAAACAGATTACAAGTATCAATTGTATGGTGAGTGCAATTTAATAAAAAAAAAAGGCACGAACGCACCTTCAACAACCGGGACAGGCAGCTCCGGACGAGGAGCGGACGGCTTGATGAGACGGAGCGGCGCAGGGCTCGAGCGGACGGCGGACGGTGGTGGAGGGTGCTTGCGGGGGGGGAATGCCACGGTGGGTGGCGCGGCACAGCGCTCCAGCGGCAGGCCAGGCCGCTGACAGAATTCCGAGCGAGAGGAGGAAGATGAACACACGCGAACACAGTGGACACACGGTTCTTTTGGTGTTGCAAGCGGCAACGTTTTCCATTGATTGAAGAATAATATATAGAAGATTACAAAGCTAATCTAGGAAAGCAACAATCACTAAACTAGGCAAGAGAAAAAACACGCCATGCTCGTCATCGGTGGCTGCCATCCCAGCTCCCTGAATCATGGACGTGGTGACCTTCTATAAGTGACACACAAGCTCAGGGCTTATTTCAAACAATCTCCTCCTAAGCCCTTGAGCCTATTTACACTAACTCTTTCATGCCGATTCCATTGCGGAGTTCCTGGAACCGAACTCGACCGAGCGCCTTCGTCAGAATGTCGCTCAGTTGCAGCTCCGTGCCGACGAACTCAACATCGATCAGCTTCCTGTCGCAGCACTCCCGGATGAAATGGAACTTGATGTCGATGTGCTTACTCCGGTCATGGTGCACAGGATTTTTCATCAGTGCTATGGCAGACTTGTTGTCTACCTTGAGCTTGGGCGCGAGGACTGCTCCACCGATGAGTTCAGCCAGCAAGCGCGCCAGCCAAACTGCTTCGCACGCAGCTCCTGCAGCTGCGATGTATTCTGCCTCGCAGGAAGGCAGCGCAACCACCTTTTGTTTCGCCGATTGCCACGCAACCGGCCCACCTGCAAGGAAGAAGATGAGGCCGCTGGTGCTTTTCCTGTCGTTGACATCTCCGGCCAGGTCACTATCGGAGTAGCCCAGCAGCTTTGGCGTGCCTTCGTTCTTCCCTGCAGGATGATAGTGCAAACCCCAGTGCACCGTCCCTGCAACATAGCGTAGGACACGCTTGACGGCGGCGAGGTGCTCTTGACGTGGTGCCTCCATGAAACGACTGAGATAGCCAACTGCATAGGCCAGATCGGGTCTGGAGTTGCACAGGTACCTGAGACTTCCAATGAAGCTGCGGTACTCAGTGGCGTCGACGTTTGGAGTTGACCCTTCCTTGAGTAGCTTCAACTTCATCTCCATGGGAGTGGCACTCGGATTGCAAGCCACCAGTCCTGCTTTCTTGAGTATCTTCATGGCGTAGGCACCCTGACGGAGGGTGATTCCGTCATGCCCCTGTGTGACCTCCAGTCCCAAGTAGTAGGACAAGAGACCGAGGTCGCTCATGCGGAACGTGTTCTTCATCTGCTCCTTAAACTTGTTCACAGCAGCAGCGTCCCCTCCTGTGATGATCAGGTCATCGACATACACGCCTACAATCAGACGTGCTCCTCCCTTCCCACGGGTATACATCCCATGTTCGTCCACACAGCGGTGGAAACCGAGTGACACCAGTGAGGCGTCGAGCTTCTGGTTCCATGCGCGTGGAGCTTGCCGAAGGCCGTACAATGCCTTGTGGAGTCGGAGCACCTTGTGCTGGTGTTGGTTGTCGACGAAGCCAGGGGCCTGTTGCACGTACACCTCTTCCTGGAGCTCACCGTTCAAGAACGCCGATTTGACGTCCATGTGGTGAACGCCCCAGCTGTAGTGCGCGGCAATGGCGAGCAGCAGCCGCACGGATTCCAGCCGAGCAACAGGGGCGAAGACCTCTTCAAAGTCGATGCCGGGGCGTTGAACGTAGCCTTTTGCGACGAGGCGGGCTTTGTACTTGGCGATGTTGCCGTTCTCGTCACGCTTGACTTTATACACCCACTTGAGTCCGATGGCACGCTGTCCTGAGGGAAGATCGACCAGCGACCACGTCTTGTTGTCGCGGATGGACTGCATCTCCTCCTCCATCGCACCAATCTAGTTCGGATCATCGCCGGCTAGGGATGCAAGCGGTGCGGGCCTGCCTGCAAGCCCACATAGCCCGCCCCGCAAAATAGGCTCACTGGACAACCGCGGCCTGCTTGCTTTTTTGTTGCGGGCTGATGTGGTCCAGCCTGCTAGCAAACTGCGGGCCGCTGGCAGAAGCCCACAGAAACCGCAAAGTCCTGCCCTGTGCCTTGTCGATCGATCGCGCGTGGGACTGTCTCCGCCGCTGCCGCCGCCACCCTCCGCAGACCAAGTGCCCGGGTGGATGCAGGGCACGCACACCATGGAGACACGCTCATCATTGGCTACGACAATCGGTGGTGAAGGATGCAAGCCAGTGGTGTTAACCTCGTCTACTCGAAGAAAAACCAAAACACCCAGCCATGTATAACATGGAATGGAGAAAGGAGGAGTTACCGCAAGCAATGACAGCAGCGTTTGCCGATCGAAGCCCCGGCCGTCCTCCGCGCCGCGGTAGTCGAGCAACAGGTCCAGGAAGTCGTTCTTGGATGGTTCTCCGGCGGCGCGCACCTGCATGCGCCAGCGGGGCCTCCTCGGCGGGAGCCAGCCCATGGAGTGCTGGTCGTGCGCGCATGCCCGGGCGGCGTCTAGGACGGAGCGCGTGGAGAAGGCGGCGTCGTGGGGCGTCGTGGCGCTGGAGGACGTCGCGCGCGGCGTCTGCGGAGGACGCGACGACCTTGGTGACCACCCGAGGCGCAGCGCCATGAGCGGGCCGTGGCGCGCCGCGAGTCGCACGAGGGAGCGGTGTGGGTGGGCGCCGAGGTCGAGGAGGTTGCCGACGAGAGGCAGCGGGCGGGGGCCCGGGGGAAGGTTGCGGCGGCTGCCGGCGAAGAAGAAGCGGAGGTACAGGGAGGAGACGATGAGGATGGCACATACTAGCGTGTAGAGGTGGAAGAGCTCCATGGTGAGCTACTGAGCTGAGCCGAGCTCCGTGGCACGTGTGCACTGCTATGACGATGGGATTGGGGTGCTGGTTGTCTATTCAATTGAGTCAACACACGCTGCTGGGCAGTAGGTGCGGGTTCTGCTAGGCTTCGCAGGATCCGCCGCAAAGCCTGCGAAAGCATGCAGACGTAAGTGCTTTAGTATGTGGATGCCCGCTAAACCTGCTAAGCAGGGTTGCGGCCAGAGCGGCGGCGTGCAGGCCGTCTGCAGAACGGCCCGCTTACATCCTTATCGCCAGCCTCCTTCAGGGATCTTGGCTCCTCCACGCTGACAGCATGGAGCTCACCTTCCACCGCAGCACGCTCTGCCAGGCCCAGAACAGCATCTGTGCCGAGGATGTTGTCCAACTTCCGGTACCTGTGCTCCATGTCGTCGTCATCATCTGCATCGAGGTTTGGATCGCTGCTGAGGGGCATCACAAACTCGACTTACAGTTTGGTGGCACCAGCCGGTGTTCTGGGTGATGATGAACTGGCTGGCCCATTGGGAGCGGACGACGTGCCTGGCGTGGGAGACCTCTGGGCAGCAGACGGTGACGGCGATGAACTCAACGCTGCTCTCGGCGGGGGTGTATCAGGTGCACGGCGATGGAGCTCGTATTCCTGTTCGATGGCAAAGGGCTCCACATCGTTGTTGGTGGAGGCGTCTGCCCAGTTCCAGCATGCCCTCTCATCGAAGACGGCGTCGCGCGAGATGTGGACGCATCCTGTCTCTGGGTCGTAGAAGCGGTACGCCTTGGACCCGCTCTGGTAGCCGATGAAGACGACCTTCTGCCCACGATCATCAAGCTTGGCGAGGTGTGGGCGAAGGCGCTTGATGTAGGCGACACACCCAAACACTCTCAGGAAGTGTACTGGGGGCTTCTTCTTGTGCCAGGCCTCGAACGGAGTCTGTCCGTCGAGTGCAGCCGTCGGCGCCCGGTTCAGGATGTACACGGCTGTGTGCACCGCCTCACCCCAAAACTGGCCGGGCACACCACGAGCTCGCAGTATGCTTCTCGCCATGCCCACGACCATCTGGTTCCGGCGCTCAACCACCCCATTCTGTTGCGGGGAGTACGGCGCCGAGAAGTGGCGCTCAACACCTTCACCTGCACAATATTCAGCAAACTCGACAGAGGTAAATTCCCCTCCGTTGTCAGTTCACAGAACCTTCAATTTCTTCCCTGACTCGCGCTCAACGCGAGTCTGAAACTCCATGATCGCCGCCGGTGCATCAGCTTTGGAGCGCAGCAGTGTGAGCCACATATATCGGCTCATGTCGTCCACCAGGAGCAAGAAGTAGGCGTTCCCAGCGGCCGTTTGTGGCGTGATCGGTCCACAGAGACCACCATGGACGAGCTCGAGCTCCTTCTGAGCTCGGTACTTCGCAGCCCGCAGGAACGACGTGCGCTTTTGTTTTGCCAGCACGCAATCCTCCCAGACTTGATCAACATGATCAATCAGCGGCAGTCCACGCACAAGTTCATCACGCCCCGGCTTCCTCAGCGCCTGGAAATTGAGATGACCGTACCTCTCATGCCAACACCAGGCGACATCCTCAGCACGAGCAGTGAGACACACCGGCGAGACGACGTTCATGTCGAGATGGTACAGCCGGCTCGCGGTGCGTTGCACCTTTGCGAGGAGCTGACGCTGCAGGTCGTAGAGGCGAAGAACTCCGGATTCGATGTCGACCTTGAACCCATCCTCATCCATCTGACCAAGGCTGATGATGTTCATGGTGAGGCGCGGGATGTAGTAGACTCCATCGAGGCGTCGGTGTTCGCCGTTCTTGCAGGCGAAGAGGACGGTGCCTCTTCCTTCAATGGCCACTACAGACCCATCACCGAACTTGACAGTTCCAGTGACATCGGCGTTCAACTCGGCGAAGACGTCGCGCGAGCCCGTCATGTGGTTCGTCGCGCCGGTGTCGAGCACCCAGCGGCGAGGCCCCACGGCCTCCTTCTCCTCCTCACTGAGATGGAGGAGAACCTTTCGTTCGACGAGGTGGACGCTGGCCTGTGGAACAGCATGCGACGGCGATCCGGAGCGTGGGCAAGACTTGGATGGTGCGGTTACCTCAGTCTCCGCGGCGATGTACATCAGTGCCGCCTCTTCTTCTTCGGCCTGCGCGACATGAGCCATGGCCTTCTTCTTCCCACGGCAGTCTTTGGCCCAATGGCCAGACTTGTCGCAGTTGTCGCAGCGAGTGCCGGGTGGTGGCCGCCCGCCACTAGCGTTCCCGGCACCTGCGTTCTGGCCGCCACGACCACCACCGCGTCCGCGCCCACGTCCGCGGTTCTTCCCGCGGCTGCTGGATCCCGCACCACTGCCTGAGCTCTCCTGCTCACGGCGTGCCTTGCGACGGGCCTCCCAGTCCTCCTCGCAGAGCATTAGGCGCCCCATGGCGTCCGTGACCTCCTTGGGCTTGCCGCGTTCCTCGAACACGCGCAGCCGCCCGATGACCTCCTCGATCGACACCTTGTTCAGATCGAGGAACATCTCAAGGGAGACGGCGGCCTGGGACAGCCGGTCTGGAACCACCTGCAGGAGCTTCTTTACAACCTCAGCGTCCGTGATGTCGTCGCCAAGGGTGCGGAGATTGGTGGCGAGCGTCGTGATGCGGATGCCGAACTCGGAGACGGACTCGCCCTCCTTGAAGACGAGCGCGCCGAACTCGCGGCGTAGCTGCTACGCGATGGCGTCGCGCGCGCGGTCGTCGCCGATCCGGAGCACCTTGACAGCATCCCACGCCTCCTTCACGGTCCGCTTGCGGCCGAGCATTCCCCACATCTCGGAGGGAACCGAGCACAGGAGACCAGACATGGCCTGGCGGTCTTGCTGGTACTCATCTTCATCGGGGTCATCTTCGATGCCGAGGTCGACGGCGTCCCAGACACGAAGCGTCTGGAAATTCACCTCCATCACCAACGCCCACTCTGGGTAGTTCGTCCGCGTGAGCATCGGTCATGCGACGTTCGCGAATGGACGCTCGATGACGCGCTCCACGACTCGTGACCCGGAGCGGCGTCGGCTGTGGGAGCGGCCACGGCGGCGCGGCGGTGAGCGCGACGGCGCGACGTTCTTGGACTCGTCACCCGTCGGCTTCTTGTCGCCGGAGCCGTCACCCTTCAGGACCTTCTTGGGCGACTGCGACATGGCGGCGGCGCCACCCGGCTCTGATGCCAATTGATAGAATTCCGAGCGAGAGGAGGAAGATGAACACACGCGAACACAGTGGACACACGGTTCTTTTGGTGTTGCAAGCGGCAACGTTTTCCATTGATTGAAGAATAATATATAGAAGATTACAAAGCTAATTAGGAAAGCAACAATCACTAAACTAGGCAAGAGAAAAAACACGCCATGCTCGTCATCGGTAGCTGCCATCCCAGCTCCCTGAATCATGGACGTGGTGACCCTATAAGTGACACACAAGCTCAGGGCTTATTTCAAACAGCCGCCACGGGGAGAGGGAGGTGGTCGCACGGACAAATGCGGAGGGAGGTGTGATGGCGCTGTGGGGTGGCGCGGCGCAGCACGCGACCGGCCGGCCGGCGTCGCGGAGCCTCGCTGCCACAGGTCGCGCTGCCGCCGCCTCAGGGTACCGGAGAGCTGCCTTGTCCAAACCCTAATGCGAGAGGGGGAGGATAGGGGGGCTGGCAGATGCTGTTAATACTCAGACGTCGGCGTCGACGCGAGTAACGCCGGCGAAGTGGAGCTTGGCGTCGCTGCGTGTCACGCCGAGCTTTTGCGTCTGTTGGCCCTGGCCGGCGCGGTCTGGGAACCCCACGATGGGCCGGCCTGGTCACTGTTCAATTGGGAATGGGGCGCGGGCTCGGTATCCCTCGCATGGGCCTGCTGCTCCTTGATGCCCAGGCCTGGCCATGGTTTTTGCAACGAATCAATGCATGGTGGCCGTCCAATACGTCGACGTACCAGTGCCCATCCCAGGATCAGGATTTGCAGTACTTATTATGCTACTCACAAACTAGTGCCCTGCTTCAACACTAACCTTTGATTCATTCTGACTGAGTAACGACAACTGCTTCATCATCCTAATAAATAGCTTAGAATCTCCTTCAAAGTTGCAAGTTGCAACAGACAAACGCTTCTCTGGTGACCACGACATCAGCACGAATGCTGAGTGCAGCAAAGGAACTCCTGCCTCGCTCTCCATCCCCTGCAAATAGAACACATACGTTTTCAGAAAATAACAAATCGTATAAGTTAAAAGTGTAATGTTCATACATACTGAGCTCTTTAATATATTTTTTGCACTCTGAAAAAAATAGGAGCAAAAACCATGTAGTACTACATGGCCAGCACTACAGATGTAGACTTGTACACATATCTAGTCTACACTTGATATACTCCAAAGCTGATCTAGACATAGACATAGACAATCTAGATATAGACATAGACAATGGACACGGACATCTAGTAATGATTTTATCTGTTAGACAGACCATGATAGATATATCATAAAAAAATGTTTTAACTTAGAAAATATATGAAAGTAGCTTAAATTTTTAAAAATCATGCACTTTGGTTTTGTTCCTTGTTTATAATTATTTGAATATTATATCGCCTCCGAAAATATGAAACTAAGCTAAATATGAAAGGAGATGCATGCAAGCTAGGAAAAATCGTTGCAGACCATCATAGTGTGAATCACCGCGCAACATATTATTGTGCAAAACTACAAGCAATATTTGCTCAGCAGCAACATCTTGCTTAACAATCAAAGCATGTGCGGGAAATTTCGAACACAAAATTATAATTCAAGATCTAATTCAATATTTTGAACATGCATGATGTGTCACGCAAAGAGCATTTACTATGCCACCGAGAGCGAACTGTTTGGTCGCCACCTCTGTAACACTAGTGTAAACAAATATACTTGCGGACGTTATTGGAAGACAAATAATTCGAACTAATATCGTTTATGTTTGCGGTATACTGGTGGAGGTGTCAAACAGCTCGTATTTTCTAGATCAACTGATATCACGTACGCTACAGTGCATGGTGACACACGTAGAGTTAGGCTCTATTCGCTTCTTGAACTCTAGAAATGATGTTTGGTCGCCACCTATACTAGTATCATTTTTTCAAGTAAAAACCACTAGTACAATAAAGAGCAGTAATGGCGGTTCCAAAGACCTCTCCACTGGTGTTTCTCACTACCGCCAGTGGAAATGGCACATTTTCATTGGCTGTTAAGTGAGAACCGTCAGTAGAAATCACATTTCCACTGGTGGTTAGCTAAGTGAACCGCTAGTGTAAATGACACTATTTGTACTGATGATTCTCTTAGCAAACCGCTAGTATAAATGTGTTTTCACTGACGGTTCTAAAGCTGGTCCTATGTGTTTTTTCTACTAGCGTCCGTAAACTGAAGCCGCCTATAAAAATAAAATTCTAGCGCCAAGAAAAATGATTTATATACTAGTGAATAATTTTCTAAGACTCTTGAACTATTGTGAAAGTATGATCACCTTCTTTTGGGGTTATTGTGGCGTCACGCCAGCGTCATGCTAGCCAAATCTATTTAAGGACATAGGTTGAATGGTTTAAAAAATTAGAGTCTATGTTTTATTTGTTTCATCTTATTAATCTTTACAATAGTATTTTTCTCGCACATCAATCGGCTTATAAGTCCTATTCTTTTTTTTACCGAGGGAGACAAATCTGATTTTTGCGATCGTTGATAGACATAATATGAACTTTTTTTGCTTTGGTATTTGTCCGCTGCCATGTGAAAACGTGACTTGTCCAAGATGGCAACGTGGGCTTCATAGAGATGATATGAATTTTTTTGCTTTGGTATTTTGATGACATGTAAAAACCTATTCTCTATTTTTGTTGTTGACAATGACCTCCCTATATCAAATTTCTGGCTCATCTTGCCTGTCCTAATCTGCCCTGCCGCTGTAGTCCGGCAAAAGGACAACCGTAACCACTGCCTGCCAGCTATCGTGTTCCCATCTGAGGTGGCTGTCCCTGCTGTGGGCCACCAGGTGATGTCCAATTTCTTTGTTTCATCTGAGCTTTGACACAAGATCTTCTTTATTAACTTTTCATTGTTTTCAGTTCCTATAGGATTAAAGTATGGCATATGAATTCTTTAGTTTTTCCTATTCCTACATATTTCGTATCCTACAATCCAAAGAGACCCTGATTGACCAAGCATCCATTCAGTAAGAAACTACCGTGTACTATGCAGATCGAGGCAGCTCATGAGGAAAACGGATCGGATCGAAGTGGAAATCGTCCCTCTCCCATATCCAAATCCTCTTCTTTTTTTATCAGATTCATATCAAAATGGACAATACATGAATGCGGATGCAAATGTAGATTTTTCAAATGTCTGAACTGGTACGATAGAATGGAATCAGATCGGATGTATATTTAAATAGGCGAGTAATATGCGCATACATTGATATAATTATATGTTTGTCAATAATTAATATTATAAAGGACTATCAGAATTATTTACCAAAAGGCATATTGCACACTAAGAATTAGAAAGGTACCACATGATGGTCCAAGGGTTCATACTGACCGATCAAGGAACCTCCTAGCCTACCTTATATAGTATGGGGAGTTAGGATTACAAGATCTGGTCGGTTTCTATATATGTTTTCTATTCAGTTACATGAAACGTATACCAGAATAATCCTTCATTATTATCTTTACGGGAGTCATCTTGATAATCCCAATTACCCACTGACTACACCGCCGCGCGAGATGGGCCTTATACTACTTATTGTCCTCGGCACAATAACAACCCGAAATACAGGTAGTGAGGTATCCGATTCTATGTCACACCGACACTAGCAATATATAAGTGGTAGATAATAATCCCATGTTGCATTGCATGTTGTGCCTGTCATACCAGTATAATTTTTTTTAAAAAAAAAAGTCAGCAGGGAAGTCCTCTACCTATATTTTCTACCTATATTTTTAGTATTTTCATTATAGATATGTACAAAGTACAGACTTACAAAGTGCTTAGTGCGCAAAAAGAAAAAAGACAAAACAATTAATTGAATTCTCATGCCACCTAGAAAGAGCAACAACCATTTTCTTCTTGGCTTTGATGCAAACCAAACCAAGCTCTTTTCTGAAAGAATTCTTCCACTGATCTAAAGAGAAACTCTTGGCATAAAAAATGACACTATTTCTAGTGGTCCAAATCATCCCACATGCTGTTATCACGAGTTCTCTAAAAATAGGATTGTTGAAAGAGTTTCTGGCTCTGCAAAACATGTCTAGGGGATTGAGGCAAAACATGTGCCTAGGGGATTGAGAGAGGTGTCCCATTGAATATTGATGAGATTCCAGCATTGAACACTGAATGGGCAAGTGAAGAAAAGATGGAAGCATGTTTCTTCTTCGGAGTTGCAGAAGACACAATTATAACCATCAAGTTCTCTGTTTTTTCTCCTCAGCATGTTTCTGGTATTGAGTCTATTAATCAAGAGAAGCTAAAAGAAAAACTTATGCTTGCCAAGATTACCTGCAGTCTAGAGCCATTTGGAAAGTGGGGAGGCTTCCTGTGTCCCATTTATCTCTTTGTAAGCTTTGGAGGTAGAGAGGATCACTGATCCCCACTTCATTCTGTTTATGATCCCAATTTGAATTCTGAATCAGGCCGTTCAAATCATCCAACTGTATGAGACCTCCAAGAAGAACTGTATGGAGTATTTTGGCTTTCTAGCAAAGCTATATAGTTCACACATAAGATCTCTATATAATGTCAAACAAAGACATCACACAAAATAATAAAGAGTTGTCAACTTACAAATTTTTTGAATCCTGAATTCTCTCAGTTTTTTTGTTTATGTCCTTTTCTAAACATCAGATAATCCGTATAAAATTTACAGATAATCCATATGCGCAGGATTTTACCAATTTAGTATCCTACCTTGCATCCGCGCATAACCGGCTTCGAATTGTCCATATCCGCATAGATACTAGAAGTGTTCTCCATACCTTTAAAATTCAGAAAAGAATTGGAGGGGAGCACGCGGAATCCACACAATTTTCACCCCTCTCCAGAGATAAGGAAGAAGCCAGCGAGCTAGCTCCCTGGACGTATGCAACTATGCATGGTCGGTCGTCAATCGGCAACGATTTCCAGTCATCACCGATTATTACTGCCGACTTTCGGGTGAGGGGTGGGAGGCTTCTAGTCGACACTACACTACATCCTCGTATAGCTAGCGCACTCATCAGTGGGATCGACATGAACCTCGCGTCCGCCGTGCGAGTCTTCTTGGCCTACTACCTGCTGCTCCACCACCAGTGCATGGGGATGGGGTCCGAGGAGGCCGCCGGAGGCGTGTTCGATCAGGGGGCTACGGCGTCAGCCTCACCCGCCTCGACGAGGCCAGGGCGCCGTCGAGGTGCCCCGCCGCGCGGCCGTCCACGCCCGGCGCGGCCAGCCTGCCTCCGAAGCCGCTGCTCGTCGCCGCGCCGCGCGAGGCCGGGGAGTACCCGGTGCTCCTGTTCCTGCACGGCTACCTCGCCGTCAACTCCTTCTACTCCCAGCTGTTCCAGCACATCGCCTCCCATGGCTTCATCGTCGTCGGACCACAGGTAACAAATAATACTCCCTCCCAGCTGCTCCATGGGAGATTCAGTTCTCCTCCTGCTCATCGATCGATCACGCATGCTTGCAGCTCTACACCATATCCGGGGCAGAGGCAGACACCACCGAGGAGATCAACTCAGCGGCGGCCGTCATCGGCTGGCTCGCCACCGGGCTCCCGTCCACTCTGCCGCCCGGCGTCCGCGCGGACCTAACAAAGCTGTGCGTCTCCGGCCACAGCCGCGGCGGCAAGGTGGCGTTCGCGCTGGCGCTGGGCTACGCCGAGGCGAAGCTGGCCGTCCCTCTCGCCGCGCTCGTCGCCGTGGACCCCGTGGACGGCATGGGCGTGGGCAAGCAGACGCCGCCGCCGATCCTCACGGGCCTGAACGCCTCGCTGCACGTGGGGCTCCCCGCCATGGTCATCGGCACGGGGCTCGGCGAGCTGCCCCGCGGGCCGCTGCTCCCGCCGTGCGCGCCCCCGGGCGTCAGCCACGCGGCGTTCTACGACGAGCTGGACGGCGCGGCGCCGGCGTGCCACCTGGTGGACAGGGACTACGGCCACACGGACATGATGGACGACGACACGCCGGGCGTCAGGGGGATGCTCACGCGCACCGTCTGCAGGAGCGGCGGGGCCAGGGCGCCCATGCGCAGGTTCGTGGCCGGCGCCACCGTCGCGTTCATCAGGAAATGGGTGGCCGGGGACGGAGCGGCGATGGACGGCATCAGGGCGCGGCCGGACAAGGTCCCCGTGGCGCTGTCCGTGGTGGAGTTTCAGGATGAGAAAGCGATAGCGTAGCTGCTAGAGGATCTGGGTATGCTGGTATTGTGTGTGTTTTTTTTTTTTTTTTTTTTTGAGAGGGTATACTGTTATAGTGGTATGTGGTATATTGCAGGCACCAGCCACTCAGGCCTGAAATTACAGATCAAATTAATTAGTATGGCTGTATTTGGCCATCATGCCAGCATAGTTCTATATATGAAGAGCAATCGAACTTCTTTGGTTTGAGTATAAGCATTGAATATTTTAATTATATATGATCGAGACGTTGTTATTTTTGGTTTAGAAAGGCTGTATGCATTCTGGATTCAAATTTGTTAACATAGAGAAAAATCAGCCAAAAAGAACCTGTTATGAGAAAGGTAGTGAATAACTTCATGTATCATAGGAATTGTTGAATATGAAACTTCAACAAGTGCAGAATAGATGACAAAGTGGATGATGCAGTGTCTGTGAGTAAATTATGCAACATTTATATCTCTAAATAAATTTTTTAAAAAGATAGATTCAAAGATCTTTTCAATGGTACTAACTATATAACATAAATATTTTTGTTTGAATAGCTCTTTAATGTTATCTGCAAAAATAAAGAGCACAGTTGTTAGCCCAACATGAGAACATGCTATTTATGGCCGAAAATAAAATAGAATCCTGTTAAGGAAGCTTCAAGTCCGGTATTGAATCCATTTAGCACCAACAATTATGAAAAAGGATACAATTATGTAGGGTTTGATTTTAGAAGATTTTTAGTGGAATAATTTTGGGATTTAGAGTTAGGATGAAGGAGATATAAATTGTCATAGGACCCGAACAGAACAAAACTTTGAAATTGTTCTGGGATTTTGGATGATGGAAAAGGAATGGGAAAAGTTTGGGTAGGGTCTAGGTTGGCTCTAGTTTATTTAAAAATTTAAAATTTTTCAAAAAATTTTATGGAATGACAAAGGCTTACTTTTTAATCTCCTGTGTATGTTCCGTGTACGCTTAGCATTTCTTTGTGGCTGGCGCGTGGACCCTGCTGGTTGGCTTGGCCTGCTAGTGCTGTATGGACCGTGCCTTTTACTGTGCCGTGTACCTGCTGCTCCCTTTCTCTGGTCTCTGTGAATCGTGTCCACAAGAGAGGAATGGGAGCGGTGGGGCTGCCATGTGGCCCTTGACGTGACGTGACGTGGCATTTTCCCATTGGGTCGGCAACGCCGTATTGGATGTCGCGGGTGTGGGCGTGTCCGCTCCCTCTTCTCCTTTGTGCGGTCAACGGAAGAGAGAGAGAGAGAGAGAGAGAATGAGAGGGAGGAGCAGGATGCGGAGAGAGCGAGCAAGTGAAGGGCGCAGATCTCCGGCGGCAGTAGCGCTCGGCGTGGGGTCGGCGGCTTCCTCCCGAGCTCCTTCTCCTAAATCCTGAACTCCATGCGAGAGTGAGTGGCGGAGCAGAGACAGGGATGGGGAAGACTTTGTGAGTACCGGGCGCCGGCGATAGTTTTCATCTCCAGCCGTCCGACGTCCATGGGAGGCGCTGGGCGTGGCCCATGGTGGACGCGGCTTCCGCGAGCGTGGACACCGCTGGGCGAGAGGGAGGCTCAGCGGAGGCAAGCTTCGATGGCATCCTAGCGGTGGTCGGCCTCGGCGACCGGGTCGGCGGTGTCCGCGTTGATGGCGGCACGCCGCAACGGGGGCGCCTCGGGGCGAGCCGTGCGCCCGCTCCGGGGAGCAGGGGGGAGGCGAAGGTTGGCGGATCCTCGCATCGACCTGCTGCGCCTCCGTCTCTCTCCCATGGCGGCGGCTTCCTCCCTTGCGGCATTTCTCCACCGTGACTCCTTCCCTTCCTCTTCCGGTGGTTGCCGGGCCGTGGTGGGCGGATCCGGCCCGGCAGCGGCGCGGAAGCGCTGCTGGTTTCAGCCTGCGGGCGGCGAGAGAGGCCGGCAAGCGGCCGGCACAGCGGCGCTCGGGCAGAGAGGAGAAAGGAAGAGGTAGCGGCGGCGGGGGTAGCGCGTGCCATCTTGGCCGTTCGTGAGCCTGATCCGATGGCCGAGAAAACGAGTGACGTGGCGCTATGAGAGGCCAGAGCTTGGCTCTGGTTTAGAAATATAGAGATTAATTAGAGATGTGGATTCGAAACTAGCTAGTTTCCTCTATCTTGTCAAATCAAAGAAAAAGTATGTATTCGAAACTCTAGGAATGAAATGAGTACAAGTTGAATAGATGAAATGGACATGCATGCAAGCTACGGTAACTCTAGCTTTCCTGTCTCTCCGCTATATTAGTGGGACCCCTGTGCGTCCGGCGGCTCTCGAGGCACTCGCGCCCGCGCACCCTGTGAGCAGAGTGCTCCCGCTATCCACGCCAACGCCCTCCCTCCAAGCTCCCTCCGCCGGTGCTTTGCTCCCTCTTCGGTGAGCGCGTGTAGAGGGCGCAGCGTATAGCCTTAAGGGCAGCAGGTGTTTGGATGCATCAACTAAACTTTTTAGCCCGTCCGGCGTCCGGCTTCCTCTCCGGTGTCCGAGCGGGCGGAAGCGGGCTAAAAAGAGTAGCGAGTAAACTTTAGCTGGGTTTAGGTGGCGGGATTTCACCTAACTAAAGCTAACTAAACTTTAGCTTAGCAGATAGCCTAAGGGCCTGTTTGGATGCATCAATAAAAACACCCTAAAATTTGGGTTTAGTTACTTTCACCTAACTAAAGCTAACTAAACTTTAGCTTAGTCTATTAATAGAGCATCCAAACACCCCAGCTAAAGTTTAGCTAGAAAACTTTTAGCTAGCTAAAGTTTTACTTTGAAATTTTAGCTAGCTAAACTTTAATTGGGTGCATCCAAACATGTCCTAAGTCAATCATGCAAGCTACTTTCACCTGGTGACCAAAACTTGTTTCTTAAAAAAAATCTTATCAGTTAGTCGTTTGGTTAATATTTTTCTCTCATTCAGTTGTTTCACTTTATTAGTCGGCTTATAAGCCAGACAGATACAAAATTGAGTCCCCTTCAATTCAGTTTTTTAATATATTTCTTAAGTTTTTCAGCTGAAAAATAACCTGATTAGGTAAAAATTCCTGTATTTTGAAAAAAGAAAACCCTGCGGTTCCTACTCCGTTACGTGTTCTCTCTCTCCATCAAAATCCCCATCACTCAGCCTGACGCCATTCGACGGATCAGTGAAACGATCTCCAATTTCCCTTGTCCTGTGGCTCTGTTTGCATTTACAAGTTCCACCACAATCTGTCACAGTCACAAGGCACAAAAACCAACCGAGGAACAATCTAGGTTCTGCAGGAACCCACTCCACTGGTAGTCTGGTACCCATCCGTCCTCCGCTCGTTGACCGCGAACAGGGCGGCGCATCCCAAATTCCCAATCCAAAACCCAAGCTTGGGAGCTCCCGGTCCCGCCGCTCCAACTCCACTCGGCATGGCTCCGCAGGTACAGGCTAGATCGTCGTCTCTAGGGGTCTCGATGCGCCCTTTCTGTTGTGCCTTGTGCTCAGCTCATCTGCTTTCAACATTAGGCGTGGTTCGTGGCGGAGAACGGCGAGGACCTCCAACGGCGCAGGGAATTCCTGCCGCTCTCTAATCTTGAAGGTAAGGTGCTCACGTGGATTCCTGCTAATTGCGTAGTTGGTACCTCGACGGCTTGCTCCTTATTCATTTGTCGGGGATTGTCCTTGCGCCGCGAGGACATATTCAAGGGAATCAAGGCTTTTTGCAGTTACTGCAAAATTATTAAGCCTTTCTCCTTTGATGCAAACACACCTGTTTGAAGATGGAAGTCGTATGAAACTAGTTAATTAGATCCTTTTCATATATTTCCGTACGTTTGGGTTTTAGACTTATAGTGGACTCAGGTTTAGTCCTTGTTATCGGAATAATAATTAAGAGACCTAGATATAATTTAATTTAAAAACTAAATTCACATGACAAATTTATTGATGCTAATTAATTCATAATTAGCATATGGTTATTGTAGCAACACATGGTCAAATCATGGACTTCGCAACTTAGCCTCAATCTGCGTAAAATTATATTAGTCTATATTTAATACTCTTAATTAGTATCCATTCATTGGGATAGGGACTAAACTTTAGGAGGCGGCACCAAACACCAGTGCTCTTAGATCAACAGAGAGTTAATTGCACTTTGCAGTCAAGTTCTGATTTGATGAGCATTATCAGTGCTTCCTGGATATTCCGATTCTGTACCTGTAGACAGATTTCCATTTTTGTTGACATATGTATGGCTTCTCTTGTTGTGGTCTTTGACCTAATCCATCTGTTCTGCAATTGCTCTCAGCAAATAAACTTGGGGCATGAATTGAATCAAAGCATATTTTTGCAGCCATCACTGCAAAATTCTACTGTACTTCGTGAAAGTTTGTTAGCTAGTCAGATTCCAGACAAGGGCAAAGTGACCTCCTTGGTTCCTGACTTGACTATGTGTCCATTAAGATGTCAAATTTAGTACCAAATCTGACTACTACATTAGGTGTTCAGAATGTCCAATAAGCCCTTTGTTCGGGACCTGCTTTGTTATGCAATTAAGCAACGTAGTTGTTCTGTTTTGCAGATATTGGCGTGTTGTATTGGCAATTGGACCCTAAGAAGTCTGAAAGCGAGGAGGAGCTAGCAAAAATCCGCAGAGACAGAGGATACAGTTACATGGTTTGCACTAACTAGTCTCTCATGAATTTCATTAGCTTTCTGAATCTCTCTGTGTTCTGCACGTCCTGTGTCTGTTACCATTGCCTGAATGTGTCATTTCTGAAGGATCTTATTGAAATATGCCCCGAGAAACTGGAAAACTATGAGGAGAAGGTGAAGAACTTCTTCCGAGAGCACATGCATGCTGATGAAGAGATCCGCTATTGCTTGGAGGGTAGTGGGTACTTTGATGTCCGCGACAAAGACAACAAGTGGATTCGAATTTGGATAAGGGAAGGAGACATGATCATCCTACCAGGTGGAATTTATCATCGGTTCACCCTCGACAGCGCCAAATATACAAAGGTAGGAACATGATCTTAGGATCATAGGAGCTACTAATTTGATCAACTGGTGATCTCTGTGACACAATCACGAATACAACTCACGAGATCAGTTTCATGAACTGACCTTTTGTAGTGGTAGCCATGATTGAACAATTAAGAACTGACCTTTTGTAGTGGTAGCCAAAAACAAATTGATGATGTGACTCCCTGAAGGCCAAATGAAGTTCAGTTGGTAGAAATAATTGCAGATCAAGGATGCATGTGGCAGTTATATTTCTTAAAAAAACAAGAATGTATTTTTAACTTGTCTTTATATAGAAGAGCTGTTTTAGTTACATTTCTTAATATTAAAATCTTGTGTTTTTTACATGTGCAGCTCATGAGGCTTTTCATTGGAGAGCCAGTCTGGACCTCGTTTAACCGGCCTCAGGAGGACCATCCGGCGAGGCAAGAGTATGTCAAGAATCTGAGTGCGGGCACTGGATTTGCTCTTGCAGCACACTGAATCTGCTTTTGGCCTTACTGGTGTATACGAATATACGATCACATGAACGTCATAGTATCATCATATAGTATGACAAAACCGTGTTGTATCATCAGGAGTCATGAAACCTTGCTGCATGTTCAGTTAATGTGTGCATATAAGACTGCAAATTATGGGAAGACACATTGTAGTTGTAGCGGTCTTTCCTTATGGTGATTTCTTTGGTCTAGTGTTTGCGTTCTTGTGGTTGCAGCAGTTGGGATTGCATTGCATCTTACCTGGTTTATGTAAAGTTCTTAAAAACAGTAATTGGGTTTGCATTGCATCTTATCTGGTTTGTGTAATGTGCTTAAAACGTACTCCAGTGCTATCTGGAAGGCTGGAACACATCAGCCTGGTAGTAAATCATGAATAAAGCAAGGTAAGTTTGATGAACAGACAAAATTGGACGAAAATGCTCCTAGAGACCTGGATAGATAGTTGGCAGGAATAAGAGGTGTGGAGCAGAGACTGTTATCCGGCTGGGCATGGACTGTGTGCTGTCATCCGACAACAGGCGGGCAGGAATTAGTCGGTCAAAGTGGCTGAGTCGTGGGACAAATGTTGTGAGTCTAGGAGGGCCAGTGTTGGTAGTCTGTTGGTGTGAGTCTGGCTGTGTCCATTTGTGAACCGGTATAAAGACGGGCTGTAACGAAGGAGTTGGCAACTTGGCATGAAGGAACGATGAACGCTCTGTTCTGAACTACTACTCTGAATGTTCTGTTCTCCTCCTGAGTTCCTTCTTTCCTGAATCCAAACTCCAGTGGGTTCGTCAAAGTAGTGTAAGTCAGTATGTTCGCGTTTGTGGGGGCATTTTTTAGAATTTCCCAGTTGACAATACAGTTGTACAAGGTTTGCTGATTGGAGAGAAGTGTTTAGGTGCTGGGCTTTGGTTCTCTGTCGGCTGTCGCTATTACTGTGTTTTAGTGGTTCTTTCATCAACCCAGGGCCTTTGGTCCCTTTTTTCAATGCAATCTCTGGCTCTGAGGCCTTCTGATTGAGAACTCAGGCTCGACAACATCATGGGCAACAAAGTTTTGTACAAAGTCTGAGCAGGTTTGCGCAAACCAGGTACTCATCCGGGTCCCAACACAGGCCAAGCTTAGCCAAATTATACCCTACTGAATTATAAGTTCGTGGAGAAGATAGGATGCTGCTACACATAAAGTGTTCATTCAGTAAACCACGAATGTCACCTATCAACATACCACATGCCGCCAAGTTCGGAGAATCGAACCATGGACAACAATGGAGGATGGAAATATGGACTCAAACCCTGAATCGGGACAAGACCACGGCAGGAACAAATGACATGGGGAGAAGAAGCTAAACCCTAACTGCAGTGGCGGAGCTTGATCAATAATTAAGGGGGGGCCAAATTACCATTACAAATGTATCATCAAAATAATTACGTATAGATTAATGAGAAAGTAGTAGACTTGTAGTATAATTTGTAGTGACAAAATCTTTATGAAATTTAATCACATATATAGAAACTAAAATTTGGTGCTAATATTAAACTAGCAAAGAGTATCCTCGATGGCTCAACTAAAAAAGAAGACTAAAAAATTCATCACTCAATTGCTGGATCCGTTTTCTATTATGTAAGCATCAACATGCATGTTGCAGTCTTGCAGACCAGCTGCAGTCCAGGGGCTCCAGGCGTAGATAGGTCCAGACTCTAGACGAGTTCCGCTGAGCTCTTTGAGTCTAGTCGCTCGTTCTTTCATTTCTGATTTCATGCAGTTGCTGCCAGGGATAATACACCATCTAATACTCCCTCCGTCCCAAAATAACTGTCGCTTTCACTGCCCGAAAAATAAATGCCAACAATTTTTATAAATAATAAATATTATTGATTAGTATTATCATTAGTATCATCGGAAAGATCTTTAAATCTAGTTTTTTAACAAAATTATTCGGAGATATAAATATTGACGTATTTTCTACAAATCGAGTCAAACTTACGGCACAAAAACCGAAAATAATAGTTATTTTGGGACGGAGTAGTACAGAGTATTGGCAGTACTTTCTCAGGCGAAGGGGAGGCCGGAGCCCAGTTTCACCCCCACTGGACTCCGCCCGTGCCTAACTGCCCTGTGACCGAGTCAAGTCGCATAGAACAGGTGCTCAGATTAGTCCCTGTTTTGGCCCTACGCACATGTTTAGTTTTTATTTTTTTCTTTTAAAATTCCAGTAACATTTTCAACGAAGAAACAGAGAGAGGAACGTAACTGCTTCGACCATCTGCTAGTGTCACGGTCAGCAGATGCTGCTGGCCATCCCAATGTTATCGATCCAAGACAATTATGGTTTCGTTTTGTCACCAGCGCGATGCCTTGGTTTGCCGACGAGGTTATTATCTCCAACGACTGCACAGCACAGTCAGTCAGTCATACATGGATTTTATTTAAGAACCGGATCCATTTGGTTTTCTTTGCCACAAGATGTCCAAGTTCAGTGCACCGCGGCGGCTTCTGCTATCGGCCCGATGCCAGACACACGGAAAAGCGACAAGGTGAGCGGCGTGGATCTTCCGTGGCTGCCGCAAAGGATGGGGATCCTCTGCTGTGACGGCACGCATCTTGCCGCCCATGCCACACGCCCACACGGTCACTCGTCATATTGCAATTCAGTACCATAACTGCCACTCATCATAGATATAAAAGTACTCTGAATCCATTCGGATCTGGATAAAAAGAATCATAACAGTTTTATTGAATTTGAGAATTCCAAAAATTTAAGCGTTAGAATTCTTCTAAAATCAAGACCGTTTAAATAAGATACTAGTATTCTGATTTTCTTTTCCATGTTTAGATTCTCAGAATTCAAATGATTCAAGGGACCTAAATTGTGCATGGTGGTTTGCTTTTGTCATCGCGCAGGCCATCGTGACGGCCGGAGCTTGTGTGTCCCTTTTGTGTGTTCCCTTCCGTGTCTCCGCACAGGTGGATAATATCTATTGGTTCCCTGCACAAACGGGTTCTCACTAATTTTTTCCATCACACCACAACTGTGGAGAAAACGAAGTCGTCCATCATGTGCAGCGAGTCGGAGGAGCTTGTTGACACGTGATCAGACACCATGCCATGACCTACAGCGGAGCGCGGAGCAGTCGGCGTCCAGCGAGGGACTTCGACGGCGACCACCTTGGCGGCAAGATGAGTGTGCTGGTTGGGGACGACGACATGATACATCACTTGGTCATGTAGCTCTCGAACACCTGGCAGTGGAGTGGCGATCCGTTTATGACTCGGCCAGTGGCGACATCGACATGCCCCTCTGGCTGGACTGCAGCCGCGGCGGCAGCATGAGAGCTGGTTCATCGTATGCACGATGAAGCAACATGCTAGGAGATGTCAGTTTGCATTGACTCAGTTGCGTATTCAAGCTTTCTCTTCCCCAGCGGTTTTTTGAAGGTTAGTTGTCCGGTGCCCGTCACCGATGTCCTTGACTCACTGGCCCAACTCGGCTTCGGCAAAGGCGGCTCGCCAAGGTCGGCGCTTTCCGACGGGTCGTTCTTCGCTGGTGGCGGCTGCGCCCGTCGTTTGTGTCCTGAAGTCACCGACCGGGTTGTACAGGCTCCGTCCATACCAACCAGGCAGAGAGGAAAGTAGAGTTCATTGCTATAACATAGGAGATGGACTCAGCGGCGACCCCATTTTCTCAAAGCTTCGCGGGTGGAGAAAATCAGTGAGGACCCATCTGCGGAGGGGAACCACTAAATGGCGTCCACGTATGTGGAGACACAGAAGGGAACACGCAAAGGAGACACGAAAGACAATACACATATGGGCGGAGCCTGTGTATTCCCTTCCGTGTCTCTGCACACGTGGGCACTATCTATTGGTTCCCTGCACAAATGGGTTCTCACTAATTTTTTTTTTTCCATCGCACCACAACTGTGGAGAAAACGGAGTCGTCCATCAAGTGCAGCGAGTCGGAGGAGCTTGTTGACGCGTGATCAGACACCATGCCATGACCTACAGCGGAGCGCGGAGCAAGCGGCGTCCAGCGAGGGACTCTGACGGCGACCACCTCGGCGACAAGATGAGTGTGCTGGTCGGGGACGACGACATGATGCATCACTTGGTCATGTAGCTCTCGAATGGTAGTGGAGTGGCGATCCGTTTATGACTCGGCCAGTGGCGACACCGACATGCCCCTCTGGCTGGACTGCAGCCACGGCGGCGGCATGAGAGCTGGTTCATCGTATGCACGATGAAGCAACAAACTAGGAGATGTCAGTTTGCATTGACTCAGTTGCGTATTCAAGCTTTCTCTTCCCCAGCAGTTTTTTGAAGGTTAGTTGTCCAGTGCCCGTCACCGATGTTCTTGACTCAATGCCCCACCTCAGCCTCGGCAAAGGCGGATCGCCAAGGTCGGCGCTTTTCGACGGGTCGTTCTTGGCTGGTGGCGGCTGTGCCCGTCGTTTGTGTCCTGAAGTCACCGACCGGACTGTACAGGCTCCGTCCATACCAACCAGGCAGAGAGGAAAGTAGAGTTTATTGCTATAACATAGGAGATGGACTCGGCAGCGGCTCCGTTTTATAAATTAGGACGGGGTAAGTTGCAATTATATCACCAGTGCTCAAATTCGCCCATACATCTAAGTGATCCTTCATAGATCCAACAGGAAATTCTAAACTGAGCTTGAAGCAAATTTGAATGTCTACTTAAATATAGATGTTTGCCTATGAGCTGCAATGGAAGCAACATAAATCTTCACAGGATGTTTGGTCTTTGTGAGCACTTTTTCTTACATGTGGTCTTTTACAAGCTTTATTTCTGTCCATCTTTTGCCACGTGCTTTTCAAGAAAACTCTTGAGTCAAATAAGTTAACAGAATAATTTTCTTTTTTTCCATAAAAAATATGTTTGTGCCCATGCATTTGTCACGAGAGACAAGAAATAAAGAAAAAATAGTGACAAATGGGGATATTTATTAATGTGAACCAACCAAACAAAATGTGTTACGATTTGGTCATCAATTGAACAATTATATGTTTTTTTGAACAGATAATTTGTGGATCAGTTGGACAATGGGATATATTTCTGAATTCTGATCAGAACTTTGTGGAGAATTTCTTCAATGCCAATGGGATTGTAGTATTCCTTTAGTGCCAGGAAAACATTGCTTGTATATTCAACATTCTACTAAAGGATGTCCGTAACGAGCAACTCTTACCTCTCTAACATTCTCCTTCCTTCCTCATTTCATATGGAAGGAGCGGTCCATGACGTACATTGAAGAAACATATGATTTCTACCAGGCAAATTAATATTTTCTAACCGTGTGTTCAGGTCCATGTGATGGCCCTTCAATTTGCACTGGAGTTGAACCTATCATTACAGTCCACTTCAGAGCCTGTACTGCGTTCAGAATTCCATCAATCTCAGAGTCACAATATATTTGTACTATATCCTGCACATGACCTACAGTCTTTGCTCTGCAAAAATAATGTAAGTAAATTTCAAGCAAAAAGATTGAAAAAAAAAACACAAAACATGTGATTTCTAGACCAATAAAGAAGCCTTAAAGTAAACTGGAACTCCATTCGCATATACAAACTCTTGCTGCATGCTTATCACCATTGCACATGTTGTTCCTTCTCTTGTGCAGTATTCACCTTTTACTAACATATACCTTGCAAAATAGACCTCAGCACGCAGCAAGTGTTTTTACGAAACCAAATCTCGACAGCATATTACTGTATTTATCTGCATGTCAACAGAACTCAGGACAAAGAATATAGCAACTACTGTACTTGCTTCACTCTATATGATGTCCAATACAAAAAGAAATCAGTAAGAACTACACTTCATTAACTAAAATCGCCAGTGTTGGTGCAACATGCATAACTGATAGCACATATTTTCAAGAGACGAAAACTGCGGTAGCAGATTAGCATTCTGACAGAGGCATTACTCACGAAATGCAGAGGAACTGTCAACTGACCAGTTTGGTGGAGCTGAGCGAGAGCTCGCAGAAAGATTTGGTGGAGTTTTTGTGCAATCTGAACAAGCTGAACTTCTTTCACTCTGATAGTGATGTGACACCTCCTATTCTGCTCACCTCTCCTTTAGAACCATTGCTAGAAAGAATCAACACTGAGAACAGTAGGGACAACGCCTCCTGATCTTCTCAATAGAAAAACAATCGATGACAAGAACTTTGTAATTATGAACATAGAAAACCGAATGTGGAGGTGCAGGAAAGATTACATACTGAAACATCCTGGCACTTTAACATCCTGCAACACAACAATCAAATTTTTCACAGTTATTAAATGTGGAATTAATTAAAAGGTGCACCTGGGAACCAATGATTAGATCAATGATGCCTGCGATGAATGGATTAAAAAATCAGAACTTAAAGAGGAGGAAGCTGAGGGGGCATTGGCTTATCAGTGGGCTTGCAGTCTCTCGGCACGCTTGAACCAGACTTGACGAGCAGCTCCCACACAGCACGTCCACCTCGGACCAGTCATCAAACCGGTGAGGGTGTCAGTTCATTGGTCCGCTGGTTCAACCATTAAGAACTGGTTGAACCATCAATTCAATAGCTTTGGACCGTTTAAATTGAACCGGTTCAAATACATTTGAACCGGTACAATACATATATAAATATAGTTGATTTTATAGATAAAATAAGTACATAAATATCGCAATTCAGTAATTCACAGCTCACAACTTATTAAAGTATGAAATCAAAGCAAAAGTGCAAAATAGAGTACCGGTTGACAGCCAAAAACAAGCGCTACAGCCTAAAGCCTGCAGGTTCCTATGAGTTTCTTAAACGTGATAATTGATTCGACTGAAGTTCTGAACAGTTGGTAGTAGGACGAATGCATAAACACACTTCCATATCTGTTAGCTTCTGCAGGTTCGGTGTAACTGAGGACAACAACGTCTTTAAAAGAAAAAATCTGGGAACAATATGGACTCTGAAAAGAAGAAAATTTACTTCAGTTAAATAGTGTGGACTGGAGTGGACCACAGCAGGGACGGGGACGAGGTTGAGATGCAAAGGTAGATGCGGGGAGCTGAAGCTTTGAACCAACCAGTGCTTACTTGCCCACCTGGACTTGGAGCTGCAGGCAGAGGGGCTCGACCGCTAGAACTTGGAGATTGGAGCTTAGTTCCGGCCGCCCGATATGGAGCAGCAATCACCATCGCTCGGATGTACGGCGCCGCCGTTCAAGCTGGAACGAGCAGAGCAGCAGCCGCTGTTGCTGCCCTGATGCAAATTTGCCACCGACGCCTCCCCTGATGCAGGCGCAGGTAACGCCGGTCGGATGCCCAAGGCGCCGGTGCTGCGCCTGATGTGCGCGCATCCAGTGCCGCTCTGATGCGCGAGCCTCTGCTGTCGCCGGACTTCACCAAGATGACAGCCATCGCCAGCTGCTCCTGCCCAGATCCAGAAGTGAAATCTTCCCTCCCGCAGCTGGCTAGGACGGTAAAGCAGCCTTGAAATTGGGGGAAGCAACACGCCGATGGGACTGAAATCAAATCGAGTGTGAAACCAATCTAGGCACCAACAGGGGTTCAAAGAACCATACCTTACGAGTTACGACCCAAGGCCTGACAACACGGTGGCCATCGATGGCGGATTGGGTTGGTGCCGATGGCGCTAACTGAAGGCCGGAGCACGTCAGGGGCACCGTTCCCGAGGGAGAGAAGCGTGGCCCCTGGTGCTGCGGGTGGTGGTGTTGACTCCGGTGGTCGATGGAGGTCCTCATTGCCTCCCTCATTTCTGCTCCCCATGTTCGCAGAGTCACTGATCGAAATTGAGTTCGGGCGGCAATGGCGACGCGGATTGGTCGTCCGCTCTGCGAGAGATGCGCGTTTTGAGAGACATAGGGACGAGAGGAGCCTGGTCCCACTTGTCAGTGGAGGGAGGGATGCGGGGAGTCGCGGGGCGATGGCATGAGTGTGAACGATACCAGTTTCGTCTTACTATCTACTATACTACCTAATACATACGGAGAGCAATCGTCCACCGCTCTTCGCTTCACCCCGCTCGCTCGTCTGCCCGGCTCCCTTTGCCTCCTGCCCCCTGCCCCCGTGCTATTCAGGACTTCCGCGTGCCTCCACCCAAATCTCCCTCCGCTCCTCCTCAACCTTGACCTTGCTCGCCCCTTGACTACCGAGGCTGCTCCCTCACCCCGAAGCCACGGACGCGCCGGTACCTCTCCAGCTCCTCCTCGCGTGCACCCTCGCCCTCCCGTTCACCACCCGGCGCTGCCCCACCCCTCCTCACCCACACGTGAGGGCGCGTGAGCGCGCGGCATGGCCGTGGCCGCTGCCCCTGACGGGCCCCTCTGTCGGCTCTCTGCAGCCGGAGCAAGGAGCCATCGGCGCCCGCGCCGCCCAGCCATCCACGGGGAGTGGATCTGGCGCCCAGCGGCAGCCTGCCCCTCCCGCGCCCACGAGCGGCAGCAGGCGTGGAGGACTCCGCCGCCCAGCCGACGCGGCAGCCTGCGGCCTCCGTCGGCGCCGGCGACCCGCGCTTCGGGCCTTCGCTGCAGAAGCGTCCTGCAGTCCGCCTGCCGGGATTCCATCGCAGCAGCGGAGCCACCGGTGCCCCCTGTCCCGTGCTCCGAGCCTTTGCCGCGGCGTCCTGCGGCCCGCGTGCCTAGATTCCGCCGCAACCATCGTCCAGCGACCTGCCCTCTGGACCTCCATTGTACTATCTTTGCCACCCCGCGGCCCGCACTCTGGGTCCCCGCTGCCGCTAATGCCGGTGCTGCCTGACGAGGTATGCCATCTCTTCTCCTTCCCTGCTGTGTAAAACTGAATGTTCTCTCCAAAGTGGCTCCCTGCTCTCCTTGTGTGTTACGGAGTAGGTTGTCCCACGGAATTGGCTGTCCAGTTCTGATCTACTCCATTACTCCATTAAACGAAATGGCAGGACGCCACTCAAGCAAAAAAAAAAAAAAAAAGGTCACATGGCATTAGCAGGAGTGGTTCTTTGGTTTGCACTTTGCTGCACTAATTATTGTTTGATTAAGATACTTTGTTTGCAATTGTTATGTGTGACAAAAAGTATTAATTGGGGCATGCTTTCCATTCAAATCATTTTGACCCAGTAAAAACATGAATCCCAATATGCCTGTTTGTATGTTCAGTCTGAGCAGTAACTCGAAATATGAAGTTCTGTCTGTAACGATTAGAGATGCAAGCATGCAACTCGATGGGTGCCTATCTCAGTTGAATCATTGGGTGGCATCAGTTGGATCATCTCATGCACTTTCACATTCCCTGCATTAAATTCAGTGTTCTGTATTTTCCATTAAATTCAATGTTTGTATTATTTTCCAGTTCAGCTGACAATAGGTGAACTGCAACAGAGCAGTTTTCTTGGCTTGCAGTGTTCAGCAGGTAGCTTTGTTGCCTTCCGATGGTTCAGCACTAGGAACAACAAGTTCAATTTAGCTCCGTTCTGCAGCTTTTGATTTGTGTATCTCTGTATCTCCTCTGTCCAGCTGTCTAAACTTCAGTTCAGCCGCCGCATGCCAGGTGCTCGGTCTTCATTGGTCCCTTCGTCAGATCTTCATCGGGCACCCAACATGTATGCCTACCCCTTCTCTTCCCTTTATGTTGCGTGAATTTATATTCAGAATACATTTACATCTGCGGTTATGTGCTTTGATCTGAATGCTCCTAGCCCATGTGCTCCTCATCCTCTTCTCTTCCCTTTATGCTGTGTGAAATCTACCGCCTAATAATCTGTATTTGGAGCGGAGGAAGTAATTATAAGTGTATATATGTGGACATGGAAATGGCTTTGAATCTGTGAATGGAGTGCTCATGAAGGGGATGATGTTCTACCTTTTTTTGAATTGCATGCCATTGACAGTCCATGCAGTCCCTCTCCCCTCCTGAAGCCTATTTATTCTCTGTTTATTTTTACTTTTCAGCCATCAACCAGCAGGCTAAAATATGGTCACTCAAAGAATTCTACATGGTTGACATACTAGGATCTATAATTTATGCAACAAATTTGTGTTTCCTTACAGATATACCTATTTAGTTTGGTCAGATTAATCCACATTTGATGCAAATGTTATTATTTCTGTTATTCTTGTTATTCCATTCAAAGATTCAGAAGGACAAAGGTTGGATTCAGAAGTTCTTTATATCTTAAAATTCAGAAAATGTAGATCTAAGTACAGTACAAGGAATAATTACCATTTGTTGTGTTCAAACAAGTTCCTAATAGATCTATCTGATTGCTCATTTTATCTTTCAGTTAATTGGTAGTTCTGAAATGCTGCAATTGAGATGACAATGGCCAGTACTCCAGTGGTTGTGTAAATTGGACAAAGCTCATAGCAGACCTGGGCTTCGTGCTGCTACAGTGCCAGTTCTCGCTGAGGAATGCCCCACCTTGGTACTGTTTAATGTTGGCTTCACTTTATAATTTAGCTGCTAAAATGGGGTTTGTAAGGTGGCTTCTCTTTTGTCAATGGTCTTCATGGTGGCTGCCGCTCCGAAATGGCTAAGACGACAAATTCTTATAATCTGCCTGCCAGGTATATGATTTCATTTGATTAGTGACTGATGGCTTAAGAGGTTGCAGTAGGTCACATACCACTAATGGCTTAGTCATGTTCGCAAACAACATTGCCTTCTGGAACTACAAAAGGTAACAATTAGTAGTTGTTTAACTTATATGTTTCCTCTTACACTAGCAAATTACAGTGGAACTATAAAAGGTAAAAACTTTCTAGAAGCTCTTTTATTTATGTATGATCAGGAAACATAGTTATAAATAATTGTCTGTCAACAAGAGCTAACAAAAGTGCTATCATCATCTTGAGCAGCATTGCACTTGTGGCCAACAAAAAAGAAAAGATTGTTTTCATTCAATGTAAATATCAGGTGTCCTCATGTTTTTGCTCTGTGACAAGCAATGGGACACTATTGGGCTCTATCTGAGACAAGGACATTGGTTACTCGGTGCCAGAATAGCTACTGACCATCGATTTGTATCCAATCGAGGTCCTTTGCAAATTTCCTCATCCTTAGTTGGTGACACTATTGGGCTCTATCTGAGACAAGGACATTGGTTACTCGGTGCCAGAATAGCTACTGACCATCGATTTGTATCCAATCGAGGTCCTTTGCAAATTTCCTCATCCTTAGTTGGTGCACTTAATTTGCAGTTTAAGAAACAATGTCGTGCAAGATGGAGAACAGATCTCCAATAACGATGTCTGTCTTGTTCCATTGCAGCAATTCGAGGAGAGGAAGCAATAGTATTTCTGTAAGGCTATTGTATGGACTTGCTCTTGTCTGACTAAATGATAATTGATAATAGTTTCAATCAGGTTCCACTGCTGAATATATTGCTGAACAATGGTTCCTATGTCAGGTTTTACATAATTTGAATACATTGCTGAACAAAGGTTCCTATGTCAGGTTTACATAATTTTTTTAATCTGAGTGGCCTATAAGAGATGATGAATTAGTATGGTTATGTTTGAAATCTGGATATCTAGCCATTGTTTGTCTCGAACATGCAATTGAGGGTGTCAATATATTAAGATAGAACAAACGACTGATTTCAAGCCGCCTCCATGGCATGGTGTATTAGCCTTGTTAAGGCTATAAACCGTCAATAGAATAAATTCTTTCAAGTGTCATCTTGATTCAAGCTCACAATATCATTTTTTTTTTGTAATAGTACAACATACGTTCATATTTATATTATTATTATACTATTTTTTCCCGTTGCAACGCACGGGCATTTACCTAGTGAGTAGAGATAATTGAAGACACGACGACAATGACATGGAATATATTAGGTACCGACCAGCACAAACCATGCAAGATTTGTGTTGTGTGATTGTGTTACTCTCAACCGTCCATTATTATCCTAGAAAGAATAAAAGGAATATTTATTTCCTCAGCACGGTCCAAGGGTTGGAATCGATTTTTCCGTATTCCCTTGGGCCTAGTTGCACAAGCACAAACCCGTATTAACAGTTCTTGCTGCTGTCCCGAGTTCGAGGGGAGGGCGAGGGCCGCCAGGTTTCTTTCCGAGTTCGAGGGGAGAGCACGAATCAACGAGACCGAGTTCCTAGTCCAACATGGAGACCGAGTTCCAGGTACTGGAAACGCAACCTCTTCCCCTGAGTTCCTTCTTCCTAGTTGTATTTCATTCAAGATGCGGCAGCCTTGTTTCAAGAAACTTGGTGGATTTCTTAGTTTACATATCGGGGAGGATAAATTCTGATCCTTTACTGCGAGCTGTTGAGATTTGTGGCCTCGGGGTAGGGTCAGGACTCAGGAAGGAAAGAGATTTCTTTAGAGCTGGGAGGGGAGCAAGGAGGGCCCAGTTGCTAGCAGAGGTGAAGAGGGATTTCTTTGTTTGAGATAATTGGGAATGACACCAATAAGCTTTGCGGATCGTATGCAGGCGGGATATCTGCTTTGGACACACCAATTCCATCGAGATTCGCTAGGTTGATGCTCGAAACAAGCGGGGTTTATTGGTAGCGCTGGCATAGAAACAACTGCAGTTCTTGTTGGCCTTTATAAATGAATCGATGAACTAAATGTTTCATCTGATTGAAGCTTTGATCTCGAATTGACTATAGATGGTCTGGAATGGATCACATCTTTTCGACCTGTGTACCTGTGGGTTTAACATCAGCAATTTTGATTTGTTCTTTGATTATCAGTATGACTATTAAGTGTTAACTACTTAATCACTTACAGGGGTCTTTCTGTATAACCTCACTATCTTTTACTTTGTTTCACTGGTTCCTTAACACTTGGTGGATTGGAGGATCCCCCAAGAATGCTATCAATTGACTTCCTTTGGTTTAGTTTAGTCTTAAATAAACTCCTTTTTTTAGAACAAGCATAAACAACTATTGAACCCAACAATTCTTTGTAGTTTTTTCGGCGTCCACCCCGCTTCTTGTTATTCCTTCCTTTCTGCAGCCTTGATAAATGAAAATATACAATTATGTCTGTTTTGTGCAAAATCACATAGTGCAGGACCTTGGATTTCTTTACTTAAGGAATTTTGACTCAAGTTAATTTACTATCCTGTGGTGCAATCATTTGTGAAGAATTAACTATTTGATATCCTGTAGGTCCATATTCCAGAAGTGTTCATGTTTCTCTTTTTCATCTCTGTTTTCTTCTTTTAGCAGTATTAACATAAGCATAATAATAGTTTCCTTCACTTACTGTGAACCTTATAGGGATATGGATGCATCCCTAGTCACTGGAGCTAACAGGGGTTCACTTCCATTATGAATGCTTTTGTTTGTCTTGTCTTGTTGAGATCATAAGTTCTTAAAATGTCTGTCTATTTTGTTTAAGGACCAGGAACAACTAGGTAAATTTTGAAACATAAAGATCAGCTATGGAAATTGGTAAATCTGTAAAAATAAACCATTTTTTTTTTTTTCAACATTTGGCTTATGACAACCAAATTTCAAGGCGTCGTTTCTGGTAAAAGATAAATTAGGAACATCGCGATAGCTTCTTTCGCTTTATAAGTTCGAATGAAAAGTGTCTGCCCCTTTTCTCCTAATGAATACACACAAAAAACAGTAGCACATTGCGCATGCTTCACATATACAGAAAACAAAGGTTCATAGATCTGTTACTTCATATCAGCTCTCATTTCCATTTTTGTGCTGATAGATGTGTTCAGTTGCATTACTTCTATGACTAGCCATAGATTATCTTGCACATTCTTATACTCTGTAATGATTATCTGTAATGTCACCTGTCTTTGACGGTTTCACCTATAAGCTTATTAATTTTATTTTCCTTCAATAGGATGGTAAGCAGGAGGTTATTGAAGCATGGTACATGGACGATAGTCAAGAAGACCAGAGGCTTCCTCATCACCGTGATCCCAAAGAATTCATTCCTCTTGAGAAGCTTTCAGGTATGTACATTGTCAGCTCAACTTATTAACTATAGCTTGTGCTTGAACTCTAGTACTAGTGACATATATTTAATTCCCTGCCTGTACAAGTTAAAACAAATGCATATTTTATATCTAGAACTAGGAATCATCAGCTGGCGCCTGAACCCTGACAATTGGGAGAATGATGAGAACCTCAAGAAAATTCGTGAAGCCAGAGGGTATTCTTACATGGTTTGTCTGTACTCCTTGAGTTGCAATGATGATTTATTATGTTATGTTTGAGCCTAGTGCTATTTGGTATTAGTAAAGTCAAACATAAGAAATATAATAGGAAATCATTGATTGGCTATTTACAGGACATTTGTGATGTATGCCCAGAGAAACTACCAAATTACGAGACTAAGATAAAGAATTTCTTTGAAGAGCACCTGCATACTGATGAAGAAATACGCTATTGCCTTGAAGGGAGTGGTATGTATATTGTTATGTTTGACCATGTTGCAATATGAGCATTTTAAGAAACAAGATTATGTTTTCTAGGATACTTTGATGTGAGGGACGAAAATGACCAGTGGATCCGTGTAGCAGTGAAGAAAGGAGGCATGATTGTTCTTCCTGCAGGGATGTATCACCGCTTCACATTGGACAATGACAATTACATCAAGGTACACATGTGTTATTGCACTTGTTTTTGTTAGATAATAGCCTTAGTTAGTTGTGTTGGTGGTTGATCTCGGCCCCAGAAATGCAAGTTGGCCTGTCCTCTGGAGCCATGATGGAGGATCTGGTGTTGATGTAGCAGAGGGGATGCACCGAGAGAGCACATTTTGGAGAAGAGAGGATTTAGAGATAATTTGCTTGATCTACTTTGCGATAACTCCTTAATAGAAAATATTGCCGAACTAGCTAACTCAATTGCTCATAGCAGCCACAGGCCTAGCCCTCTGCTTGAGCTCCTGTAGACCTTACTGCCTGTGACAATAACATCATCAGATATATTAGAAAATGAATTACAAATGCCACTTTACTGTCATTGAGCAGTGACTGTTCTGCAACTCCTTGAGAACATTTTGATTCACATGCCTCCATTTGAGTTTCTGCACTGAAAGCATTGTGTTATAATGTATGTACTCCCAAAAATTTGTGTCAATACATGATCGTGCCTTTCAAAAAGGATACACGTGCACCTCTTTGAACTTGCATGCCTTTGGACTTGAATTCAAATTTGAATTCCTGAATTTCTGACTAATCATGTATTTTCTGAAGAAGTAACATCATCACCAAATAATCTGCAAAATTTTACTTTGTCATTAATTAATAGAATGATGTGCACTATTTACTTGAAGCTACAACCTTCATCTTTTCTACAATGTTGTGTAAGATTAACTTGAGAATCTGCATGCACTGTTACTGGAGTTGTGTTACTGCAATCATCACAAGCATGTTTGTGCAGGCTATGCGTCTCTTTGTTGGCGAGCCTGTTTGGACACCGTACAACCGTCCCCATGACCATCTGCCAGCGAGGTAAAACTTGAGTTCCATTATCATCACAATTCTATCTTGGATCTATCATGATACATGTTCCTTATGGAGTGGCTGCATCCCCTCAGAAAGGAGTATCTGGACAAGCTCCTCAAGCCAGAAGGCCAAGCTGTCGAAGCTCGTTGAGACCATTTGAATGCTACCTGTGGGCTCTTCCACCCTGTGCCCTGTGTTGTATAACCTGAATAATAAGACGTTTGCACCTCATTGTACCGTACTGACCAATTTGAAGTGAACACTGTACTGTAACTAGTCTTGTGGCTTGAATATATTTACATATAATAATAAATAGAAACGGGTGCATCTTTCTGTGAAGTGGGTGAAGGTGCCAGTTGCCAAAACAGTAACTTTGTTCTAAAGCTTCCTCTGGGGAAAAAAAAAAATGCTTGTGGGCACTAATTCCCCTTGAGTTTGTATGGATTGCTGATATTTATTTTCTCAATTCCAATGAAATTCATGCCTTCAATTGTTAGCGCACGTTTTCGATTCTTGGCTTTGCGTTTAGTTTCCTTGCCAGTACAGCTTCTTTCGCTTTTAAACTGTGTTCCATCATTTTAATCATCCACACCTGGCAACTGAATTGACCGTGAACGCGTAAAGAACCAAAGTTTGAAGAAGCTTTCCAAATGTCAAGGCCCTAAGGATGACACGCGTCGCCATGCCCACGAGTACAGACTTCAGGCCAAAGGAAAAATATCAACGGCGTCTAAAAAAGGAAGGAAAAATATCAACGGGCTCCTGAAGAAATCTTGCTGACTTGGCACCCGAATGTGCTGTTAAAAAACGAATATACTTTCCTGACAATGGGCCAGAGCTGATGCGTTGTGGGCCTATGGTTGGGCCTCCAGTCACCGACTCCACCACGCGGCCACTTGCGCCGTCGTGCTTGTGCTATTCTCGTTCTCGCCTGGCATCGTCTCGGGACTCCAGAACCTTCCGAGAGCAGCGTGCTGGCCGCGTGGTCTAGAACCTTCCACAAGCCTCGCGACGTGTCTCGACGCGCCCGTACGGCGGGGTATTTAGGGGTCCGGCCACCGCCGCCGACCGGCCGCCCTTCTACCGATTTCACCAGCAATTTTCCCATTTCACAGCGACGAATACATCATATCTCCTCCGAATTTCCACCTTGGCGAGTTCTTCGCTGCAACACCTCCTGCTCACCCGAGAAGAAATATCCTAGAGCGCCGACCCGAACACCCGATTCACTGCTCGTCCGGCCGATTCGTGCTCCTAGTTGCTCGAATCGAGTTCTTGCTTCGGGTTGCCTGCGACAACCGGGGCGCTTGGCTACCGCGAGCCGGGTTCTTGGGCCTGGGCGGGCGGCCATGATGGACCCGTCGGTGGCGCCGGGCATTGTCAAGGAGGAGCTCCTGGAGCAGCAGCAACCGATGCAGGATGGGGCGGGCGGCGGCGGGGATGCGCCGCGCCCGATGGAGGGGCTGCACGAGGTGGGTCCCCCGCCTTTCCTCACAAAGACGTTCGACCTGGTGGAGGACCCGGCCACCGACGCCGTCGTCTCCTGGAGCCGCGCCGGCAACAGCTTCGTCGTCTGGGACCCGCACGTCTTCGCCGACGCGCTGCTCCCACGCCTCTTCAAGCACAGCAACTTCTCCAGCTTCGTGCGCCAGCTCAACACCTATGTGAGTGGGCAAAACCCAAACCTCCGTCATTTCCTTTGAAATAATCCTTCTCTTGGTCAGGAAATGTTGATGTGCTAGACTGCTAGTTTGGTAATTTGCGTTTGGTTGCAGTCTCTTTGCAGTATTAGGACAGGAAAATCTGCTGTGCACTTGTTCTTAAGGTTTTAGGTGCTGCAACACTGTTGTGAGGCATTGTTGTGAACTTGTGATTGGCTTCATTTTCGGCAGTTAGTTCCCCAATAAGATCAAAGATGCCCGCAACTGGCTATGATTAGGAAGAGACTATTGGGATCAAAGCTAATGATGGATGTGTACCTAAAATGAAGTCCTGGGAGTCTAGCTGCTGATTTCATTGATGTAGTTGTAGTGTTGGAAAACAAGATTTCGAAGCAATTTAAGTGATTTTGTGCTCTTTGAGATTGCGGAAAATAAGATTTCGAAGCAATTTAAGTGATTCGATCAGACCTACTACTGCATTTGGTTTTGTCTACTGCATTAGGTTTTGAGCATATCTGGTCGTGTTGTGGGTCTATGACAGTAGGGTGTTCACTCTTTAGTGTTTACCTTGATCTTGGTTGGTACCTGCATTTGGTTGTGTGAACAAATACATCCTTGAAAATGTTTATGATACATTCTCCGGTGAACTTCATCTTCAGGTGAGGCAAAGCAGAGTGGGAGATTAACTCTCCCAGAAAATGTATAATCCTGACATGGTTTCTTGAACTTTGTTATTGTAGCTAGATGGAACAAGATACTGGATGAAGAACCAAGAACCAGATTGTTTTGTTCTAGAAGACTCTACTGATCACCTTCACATGCTATAGTGTATTGCTGGTCTATCATTATTCCTGTCACCCTCATTGCAGTTATAAAGATACATCAAGCTGAAATTTACAGAGAACCTCATCCAAGCTAACATATGCCTTGTGGCTGACCTGCTGATGACCATTTATGGTCTGTTGCAATCTGCAGGGCTTCAGAAAGGTTGATCCTGACAGGTGGGAGTTTGCAAATGAAGGTTTCCTCAGAGGTCAAAGGCACCTGCTGAAGATGATAAAGAGAAGGAAGCCACCATCATCTGTGCCACCATCACGACAGCAGCAGGCCCCTGCTTCTTGCCTGGAGGTTGGTGAGTTTGGATTTGAGGAAGAGATTGATAGGCTGAAGCGCGACAAGAACATTTTAATCACAGAAGTCGTAAAGCTAAGGCAGGAGCAGCAAACTACTAAAGATCATGTGAGGGCCATGGAGGAGAGGCTACGAGTGGCTGAACAGAAGCAGGTACAGATGATGGGGTTCTTGGCACGAGCAATGCGGAATCCAGATTTCTTCCAGCAGTTGGCCCAGCAGCAAGACAAGAGGAAGGAGCTCGAGGAAGCCATCTCAAAGAAAAGAAGGCGGCCCATTGACAACACTCCATTCTACAATCCTGGGGAAACAAGTCAGGGCGAGCAGCTTGATTCACAGTTTATGTTTGAGTCAGATGTGCTCACTGGGTTCAGTGAACCTGGAGTGCCTGAGCTGGAGAATTTAGCAGTGAACATTCAGGAGCTTGGGAAGGGAAGCATAGATGGTGGGAAGGTGGCTCAAGCTAGTGACCAGTCAGAGCTGAATGATGACTTCTGGGCAGAGCTGTTGGTCGAAGATTTCGGAGACAAGGCAGGACAGTCAGAGTTGGATGGAAGAACTGAAGATGTGGAGGACCTTGCTCAACAACTGGGGTATCTGAGTTCTTCTAGCCCAAAGTAGAGTCAGTTCCTAATGGTTGCCCCCACAATCACTGGTGCTTTCCCTACTATTGCAGGCCATCCTGAACAAACTGGTACATTTCAAATTTAATGACACAAACCTGTTAAAAATTGCTAACATATAGTTATTAGTGACATTTTCATTTTGTATTTATTTATATTGCTGGAGTATGCAGGAGTGAAGATTAGAATAGTGATGATGGATCTTTCCAATGAGGCTGACGACCCATCCTTCTAGCTATTCCCATTATGTTTGCGCAGTTGCATGTTCAGATTTGCCCTAATTTTTTCCTCGGAAAAGACTGAAACATTCTAAATTGCTCCTTTTATTCAGTTGACTGGTGGAGTTGTTCATACTGAATGCTTACTGTGGAGGTCCCTGCATTGACATTGACACTTTGAAGGCTCAGTGCTGTAAGTAGTCAGCTGCCTCTGCATAGTATGTTCACACTGTTGCGCTTCTACTCTGCCGCCATGTGTACTGATTCGAATTCCTTGATGGATGCAGGTGGGAGATACGTGGGGTGTTTGGCCACAGTGATCTCAAGGATGGTGACTGGCAAACATGTCCACAAGACCAACCTAAACATACAAGCTGTATAACAGCTCTTATTCGGTAGTAGCTCTTACAACAGGAAACAGTAATTGTGTCGTCAAGTCATTGCATGAGATGTGATGCTGTGACGCTGCTACTTATGTGATCGTGGTCTTTTGTCAGGCTCTGGGGTTGGGTTGTAGGTTTGACTGGTTGATTAGAGTCAATCTCCATGTGTGATTGGTGTAACCTGAAAACATCCTCAGCTTGCTGTTGAACTGATAAGCATCTTGCTTTTATTTTACTCCAGTTTCATGATCCTTGTACATCAAATTACAGAGTACCGTATGAGCAAATCTGAACAATTTGGCATCTCTTCTTGAAGATGTGTTAGTCATCTTCATGCTTTTTTTACTTTCGTGCACTCCGTGTTGGCATCTGCTGGCAATAGCCTAACTGTAGTCAGAAAGTCTAGTCCATACAGGACATGCTTATTGAAGCTGCTGCCTAGATTGGGCGGTTCCATTTTGCCGTTGCCGTTTGCAGACCGCTGCATGTGCACTGTCACTATTAGCCTGTGTGCTGCGTGCCCAGCTCACCGTAGTGGACTGAGGTAGTTCAGTGATGCTGAAAGCTCATCCAGATTCCATCAGAGGGAGGTAACGATAAAAGCATGGTCATTGTTAAGAGATGTGGACAGCGTTGCGACATGTCATTAATTAGGAGAAAGCCAAAGAGGCGGAAATACGTATACACTACTAATTTTGTGTGGTAACAAATGTAAAGGAGTCATGTTCAGGCTAAACAGGATGATATCCTTTTTCTGTATGTGATGCCAAATGCCAATGTGAGTACGACAGTGAAGACCACTGACGGAGAAAATGGAAGAACATGCGTCAGAAATATCTTCCAACCACTTCATTAGTTCACTGCGCTTAAATAAACTTGAGAAATGCAACTGGGCACCAGATGCACCTATAGACTATTCAGGCAACTTTGCATGTGAGTTTAATTGCTTGCTCCCAAAAATATCTTTTCTTAAAAAAATAAGAAAAATGCTGAACAAAAATAGTTTATGTCAGAACCAAATTATATAATAGGATTAAATAAAAAAAAAAACCGGAAACATACAAGACCACAGGCCAAATGCGCTGAACTTTGGAGCTGTGAACCTGTGACCCGGCCGCCAGTAACTCGCTGAATTTTACTACTACTACTACTAGATATCATGTGATTACCAACAAGAAAAATAAATCTTATAATGGTCATACATAATGCTTAAGTATTAGTTGACACATAGAACCAGGTAAAAAAAAAAAATCCGTATATTATAACAGAAACGTGTACTTATGTGGATATGCGTAGTATAGCTATACACGCCTATAACCATCGAAAATGATGGTAGCCGCCTGTAGATGAGATGATGCGCATCATCTCTATAACAATTACCACGATTCCATTTTTTTTACACCAATACTTCAATTTGCTAAAGAAAGATAAGAAATAGCGGTGTCCCTAGGATTTGCAATTCAAATACTAATATGAAATTTAAAAGCTTAATTTGTAACAGGAACTTGTTATTGGTAGGCAGTTTGGCCAGTTACAGCCAATATTTTTTTTTTAACCGCAAGTTACAGCCGATATTTGAATTCGTGGTTAGAAGAGGAAGAACTGCACAAGATCCAACCAACCAACAGCAGGAGTGCCCACAATGCCAAAGGGAGGAATTAAGGGAAAGAAAGGGGCCCAAAAATTCTCATCAGTGGGGCTAGTTTAGCACACCATCTTTGGACCAAAAGCATGGATGGAATAATAAGAAAAGGAGACACACACACACACACAAAAGAAGGAAAAGATTAAAGCAGCAAGCAAGGAATTATAAACCAGTACCACGCCTCAAAGCACAACAACAACAACAAAAATGCATGAGCAGGCTAAAAAAGCGTACAGCATCAGAGATTCAGAAAGATGGAAGAAAGAAACCTTGTTTAAGACTGATGAAGCCTGCATAAAGACAGAGGCCTTACAGAGGAACTAGAGACAACAAGACTGCTAAAGAGTGGATGTCTGGTCTCATCTGATCTGACTTTGAAGCCCTAGAGACAGCCTTTCTAACACACACCTACTCACCAATATACACTACATAGTACGTACCTGCCTGCAAGTAAACAGAAAGTTGTCTTTGAACATCAGTCACAACTCACAACTCACAAGGTGTATGCAAACAAACTCTGAATTAACAACCCAGGTGACGGGGGCACAACTCACAAGGTGTATGCAGCAAACTCTGAATTAACAACCCAGGTGATGGGGGCACAAAATAAATGGAAACATGAAGGGGGAGAGGATCAATGAGTGGTTGTGCTCTGCACTGGGAACTTTTGCTTTCATTGTAGGGTGAGTTTGATCCCTAGTGTGTGCAATGCATGCTCGGTGTTCCCTCCACCCTTTTTCCAGCTTTTTTTTTTTTTTTCTCTACTAGTCCTTTCTCCAATTCCATTGGTCTTATCTGACTACAGGGCAGGCAGAACCAGAGCTCCGATCCAGCTGACATTAGAAGCAGGGAAAAGTAGAAAGTAGTAATGATAATGGCTAATGTATCTTTGCTGATGATTTAAATGCTGCTATGCTACCTACATACGTGATGACTAACACACACTGCAGAAATTAGAGGGGGGGGGGGTGGTCAAGATTGCAATTAAATTCGGCTCAGTCTTTTCTATCTATTCATACTGACTACTTAAATAGTTAAATTCAGCACCAACATTCGAGTCCGCATAGGTGAAAGCGAAGTACTCCCTCCGTTCCAAAAAACATGTAACTATGGGTTGCATGTCAGAAAAAGTAGTTTACGTTTGACCAAGTTTCTAGTAAATAGTATTCGTATTTTTAGCTTCAAATTAATTTATTATAAAAAATACATTTCATAATTAATCTAATGATGTTTATTTAACATTACAAAAGTTTATAGTTTTTTATTTATAATTGGTTAAACTTGATACACTAAAACATGCTACTGTACTAGAATTGCATGTTTTCCAGAACGGAGGGAGTACAAAATAAATGGGACATACTCTATATAATTCACGCTGACATCAGTATGTCGTCGTTACTGCATGTGCTGTTCCGTTCCGTCTTTGATTTGGCTTAGAATGAACAGAAGGAAATTGAACCCATCAGTGCCTTTTTCACACACACCAAATCTGATCATTAGTTTGTGGTGAAAGGCTGAGTTACTTAGTGCTGCAAATAGAAACTGAAATAGTCCTGCTGCTGTCTACTAGTGTAGGTGTGTAAAACATAGACAATTTCCTTTTCAGTTGTGTGTACCTCAATTTTGCACAGTCGCGGTCAGAGAAAGACATATAGTAGTATCATATACTAGCTAGCTAGCTAGCAGCCACACACAAGAATGAGCTCAACTACTTTAATTTACCCACACAAAAATAGTACTCCTATGTCGACATCGTCGTCATGGAGCTCATGAGTTACTAAGAAAACCAAAGGTTGGTGCTAGCTTGCTTTTTGACAGTGACTCAATGGTCTTTTACTGCATTTTCATCGCCTCTGGTAAGGCAAGTAAATATCCATGCCATGATCGATGGTTGTAATAACTTGCTGGCATTTTCATCGCCTCTGGTAAGGCAAGTAAATATCCATGGTGCCATGATCGAGATGGCTGTAATAACTTGCTGATGCACTGATGATGCATGCTGCATGTGTTTGTGTGACTGCTGAGTCCTGTGTTATAGCTAGCCAGGTCAAGTTGTACCACACCACACACACCACATGTTGATGCATGCTTGCTAGCTGCCATTGATAAAAAGATGCAGAAACTAAAGGGGAAAAAGAGGCCGGGCACGGCTGGATGCATGGAGGATGGGCGTGGCTTTTTGGCCCTGCAAGGGACCTGCAGAGGGCCGGGACGACTGCACTCGATTGCTTGCAGCATCTCTGTCTACACGCAGTAGGCCTTCTTATTCTGGCTGGCTGCAGCAACTGCGCCTGCAGAGGGCAACGCCAAACCACCCGGCACTGCACGCCGTACGTATCGCCACATCCCTCTTGTCTCTCTGTTCTCTCTGCTTGCAATAATACAATAAACTCGATTGCTCCTCTCTCAAATAATCACACACTTGGACAGCACTAGAAGAAGCCTTGAGCTAGCTAGCTAGCTGAGACCACAGAACCACATAGACATCATAGACTACTAGTCTCCTCTACTATACGGAGTGGAGTATATATATATATAGAAGCTAAGAAGTAGAGAGAGGATCATCAGTAGCTAGCTAGCTTAGCCCAACTGCGAGAGCGAGGTCGAACACCAAGAAACAGACAGGCTAGCTAGCAAGTAGCGATCATCGAAGACGACGATCGATCAGATCGATGATGATGCTCTCTGATCTCTCGTCTGACCACGAGGCCACTGGATCCAGCTCCTATGGCGGCGGGGACATGGCCAGCTACGCCCTGAGCCCTCTCTTCCTCGCGCCGGCGGCGTCGGCCACCACCGTGCTGCAGCATCTGCCGCCGGCACCTCCACAGCAGCAGCCGGAGACGGAGCCCATCAAGGCCGCCGTAGGGGCAAAGAGGAAGAGAAGCCAGCCCGGCAACCCAGGTACAAGCAATTGGCCATCTTTCATTCTTCTGTGCTGATCGATCCTCCTGGCACGGTTGAAACTGACTAATCGATTGATTAATTATAAAGACCCCGGCGCTGAGGTGATCGCGCTGTCGCCGCGCACGCTGGTGGCGACGAACCGGTTCGTGTGCGAGATCTGCAACAAGGGGTTCCAGCGGGACCAGAACCTGCAGCTGCACCGCCGGGGACACAACCTCCCCTGGAAGCTCCGCCAGCGCAGCAGCAGCAGCCTCCCGTCTGCAGCAGGTTCCGGCGGCGGCGGCGGCAGGCAGCAGGGTGAGCCGGCGGCGGCGCCGCGCAAGCGCGTGTACGTCTGCCCCGAGCCCACATGCGTGCACCACGACCCGGCGAGGTAGGGATCATATATATATATATATATATATATATATATATATATATATATATATATATATTCGTGGCATGCATGAATCTTGAACAATCCTACTACTGTATGGTCATGGACATGGAATGGAACTGATATGATTGTTGTGCACAAATCATGCATATCGATCAGAGCTCTTGGGGATTTGACTGGGATCAAGAAGCACTTCTCGCGGAAGCACGGCGAGAAGCGGTGGCGCTGCGAGCGCTGCGGGAAGCGCTACGCCGTGCAGTCGGACTGGAAGGCGCACGTCAAGGGCTGTGGCACGCGCGAGTATCGCTGCGACTGCGGCATCCTCTTCTCCAGGTATACAGTATACCACTACTTACTACGCGCTCTCACATCCACATCTCATCTCATCTCATCTCATCTCATGACCAGGCCGGCCGGCCGGGTCATCGTCATCAGTGTTCGTGATTATATATACGTAATTATTATAATTATATACATGTGTTCGATCTTGCATAATGCCGCACGCCGGCCATCGTCAATTACTACAGTCGTCGTCGTTAGTTTCTTGCTCTTCGTGTCGTTGGAGTTGGAAGAAGATCACTGCATGCCATCGACGTGTGCTTGCTGTAATTATAAACGGTGATCATTTATATTTACTAACAACCATGCATGCTGAATAGCCTAATCATCTATGTTTGTTGTCTTGTGCACTCGCCCGGGCAAAAACCTAGCCGCCGCCACTCACCGTGTGCCAGGTTGCCGCCGCTGCCTAACATGCATCGCGAGCCGAGCTGCAGCAACAAGGAGACCGGCGACTGTTCCATCAAGCCTGTCATATTCTAGGAAGATCAGAAAAAGAAGAACCAAGCATAATTAATTAAGCCCATCTATATATATATATGTTCCTTCACTCACAAATTGCATGCTTTGACTCACCATATGCATGCATGCATGGAGCTAGTTAATCAGTACATATACATTGTTTTGGGCTTCATCACAAGATTAATAATTGACGAGTCGTACGTGCTGAGGAATATGGCATGCATGCGCATGCCAACCTTTGAGAGTTGCTGTCACTGGACTCGATCGTGAATGACAGATTAAAAAACATATATAGATTATAGATAAAAAAATGATAAAGTCAGCAATATCTGCTAGCTTGTTGGTACGCGGTTCTTAAACTCTTCTGTTTTCATGTAATAATTAATAATGCCAACAAAAATGTATATAACCGCATGTGAACGGAATTCATTTGAATTTTAGGGTTTCATGCATCTTGTCATAATATTATTGGCATGATTACATCCCGATCGATGCACATATTTAACTAGTTTTTCCTTTATAGAATGAAGAACACAAATATATATAGGAACCCGGGGAACTTGCATGGTGCTTGCATATGTACTTTGAATTTCCTGTGACAACCATGAATCCCCTGGTCAAACTAGCACTGTACACGCAATATGTTTTACATGCATATTTGGAAACATCCAGCCAGAACCTACTTCATGGCAGTCCATGTGGCCATCATGACATTTCCTTCAACATGGAACCTAGCTACAGTATATATGAAGCAGTTGAGGAGTACTTTATGAACTACTACTGCAAGAAGTATGTAGCAGTGCAATACTGCAGTAAGTAGGATCTTTTTCACATTTCCGTTCATTGTATTGCACACTCTCTACATTAGATATATAGTAAATGTTATTAAGAGGCAGTTTCAAGCAGCATAACACAGGGGTCCCCTCCACAGTGTACATGGTGAGCTATTCAAGGTCGAGATGAAGAGTAGGTCGTCGCAAGGATGTATTTATTTGAATTTTAAATTATAAGACGTTTTAGCCTTTTTATTTACTATATTTTAGACACATGCATATCTAAATGGGTAGAAAAACTATAAAAATCACAACATTTTATAATATGAAATGGAAAGGCGGTGCGCAGTACTAGACTACTAGTATTACCACTGAATTTAACTGCACCGTACCCTACACACGCGAACTGCACACACATGCATCTGATCTGCATGCTTCTTTTCAGCAGTGATCACAAAAGAAACTGACAAAAGAACTAGCTAATCATTGGACGCAGCTTTTCGTAGCAAAGTTAAATGAAACTTTACATGCATGGATTGCATTGAGTACTCACGCATGTGCACATCAACACATATATGTTTTTTCAATTATAGTATATATATTAACCTAGTACACCAACTAATTAATATAATCATTGACTCTTCCTCTGATAGATCATTTGTTTAACTAACCCATTTCGTTTGATGCATGCGTGGTCGTCTGGTGGTACAGGAAGGACAGCCTGCTCACGCACAGGGCCTTCTGTGATGCCCTAGCAGAGGAGAGCGCAAGGCTTCTTGCAGCAGCAAACAACAGCAGCACTATCAGCACCACAACCAGCAGCAGCAACAATGATCTTCTCAGCACCAACAATATCCCACCCTTGTTCCTCCCGTTCTCCAACTCTCCTCCTGTCGTTGCTGCACAAAACCCTAACGCCCTCTTCTTCCTGCACCAAGAGCTGTCTCCCTTCCTGCAGCCGAGCAGGATGATGACGCAACAGCCCTCGCCCTATCTTGACCTCCATATGCATGTAGACGCCAGCATCACCACCGCCACCGGTGGCGGCGCCAGCATCCTCACCGACACACCGGTCAACTTTGGTCTCACTCCGGACGTCTCGGTGGCCACCGTCGGCCACCGGCGCCTCACTAGGGACTTCCTCGGCGTCGATGGTGGCGGTCATCAGGTGGAGGAGCTGCAGCTTCCACTGTGCGCCACAGCAGCAGCTGCCAGCCGCACCGCCAGCTGCGCTGCTACCGACCTTACAGCAAGGCAGTACCTCGGCGGCCGGCTGCCGCCGGTCAACAAGACGTGGAGCCACAACTTCTAGGCTACTTGAAGTTACATTGAGAGCGGAATGAAAAGCCACTCGAACTGCGGCATCTACTCTTGAGTCTTGAAGAGCAACCAAAACTGCTGTTAATTTACCTTAATTTATTGATCTTTGTTTAGTTTTCATTTAGGGTAATGCGGGCCCAGGCTAGCTAATTAATTTGATCTGCACAACTTTTGATGAATGGACCATCAAGTTTATCTTGTTGCTTTTTGGTTTAATTGTTTCGCTGAGAAGGGCACGTTTTCTCATAATGATCTTCGGCTAAAAAGAGAGGGTTGTCGTTGAGATAGTTAATTAAGATGATACATTAATTGAAGCATCTTGTGTTTTCTTTTGTGTTGGATATACTCTATGTCGTATTACCTCCATCCTAAAAGAATTTGTCAAAAAAAAAAACCTCCATCCTAAAAGAATGGAATCAATTTAATTTGTCTTAAGTCAAAGTACTTAAGTTTTATCTGAATTTACACAAAAGAGTGACAACTTTGATGACACCAAAAATATATATAATATGAAAATTTATTTAGTGGTGAATGCAAGAATATTTATCTGATACCATAAGTACTAGTTCTTTTTTTTATAAATTTGATCAAATATAAAATTATTTGACTTATGCGAAAAATAGAATTGCGTTCCTTTTGAGGCCAAGGTAGTACATACTAATTCAAACAAATAGCATGATGGCCCACACAATAGTGTGAATAGCTAGTCTTTTCTATAATAAAATTGTATTTCCTCTTACTTAAAAATACTTTTCTTCTGTAAATTTTGTTCATTTGTTGGGTTATAATTATCCTCTCTCTATGTTCTTGTACTACATCTATTGGAACAAACTCCATATATGTACCATTGACTAATTTCTTGGCTTATAAAAGCTACCACCGTCTCACACTTTGTTTATTTTTTTAATCCTATCAGATAGTTGTTCAATTTCTACCAAGGTTAAGATAGCTTTTAATTTTCTCTTACAGATCTCAATTCCTCAATGAATAAGAGAGTGTGATTACTTTGTTGGAATTCATTATGTTAACAAGGCCTTGAGCCGGTTTAAATTTAGTGACAACAAGCCTTCTCCAACACCTTATCGTCATGTGTGACACTTCAAAATAATAAAACTATCAAGAGACCACCAATTAAGATACTCTCAAATTATCAGTTCACTCATATACTTATTAGCTAGTGCAACAAGACCAAACAATTCTGTTGCTATGAGCAAATTGAGCAGGTTCATACCAAACCCTGACGATGCCCATTAGCATGCACAAGAGATGGTCTTGCACAATCTTAAAGGCACAATGAGATATGAGATTGACTATTAAAGGTACATAACTAAGGATATAGTGATTCAAACTGGTGTGTTTAATCTTGGTGGTGGTATAGTGTGATGGAGGTATCTTGAAAAACAATCCATTTTGACGAGGTCCATCATGGAAGCAAAACTTACTGCTTTGGATAAAGCTACTATAGAGGTAGAATGGATGTGTGAGTTCTTGGTGGAGTTGCCTAGGGTTGAAAAGCCAGTACCATGAACTATGGCAACCAAATGGTTATTATCAAAGTGAACAATGACAAGGACAATGCAATGTCATATAGACATGTTAAGAGATGTTTGAAATCTATAAGGAAATTGAGGAATTTTTGAGTGATAGATGTGACTTATGTTCACAAGAGACAAAAACTTGGCATGTAGTTCCCTTTATAAATGGGTTATCACAGAATGTGATAGAAAATATAGAGAACTATATGAATTATATCAGGTAAGCCAACCTTTTTTTAATTAAGATCCCATGAATTAGAACATGGGAAAAATAATCTATAAGTCAACAGATAAGAATAATCTATATAAACCTCCCTGACGAAAATATGTTGCCCTATACAGAGCATTCTTGAGAAGACAACTATATGGGTGTGAATATTAAACGTCACAATATATGAGATATTGAGGGATTTTTAGTAAGCATGAATAAAACATGTAGTATGATGTATATGCTTCACCCCACAGAGCAGGCTATTGGTATCTATGTACTAGTTTTGAATTTGGCTGAAATTTCAAACGAAACTTGCAATTCAAGGTGTAGTCTTGTTCAAGTTGTGGATGGTTGTAGTTTGAAGCTTTAGGTGGAAGTTTAACTTAACAATATATCTCTCTAGAAACACAGGTATATTAATCATTGGTGAGGAATAAATCTCTAAATGGGCATTTGAGATCTGGTGAGAGATGGATAGAATAAATGGGCTCGTCCTTATGAGTATTCCAATAATTTTAAACAAATCTTAAAAGTGCATTCTATATAACAAGTAAAGGATAGTGGAATCTAGAGGTGTCAACAAAAAATTTCCCATCAAGGGTTAGCTCCCCATCCCCGTAGGGAGAAAAATTTCCCGTCCTTGTCCCTATGAACATTCACATGGAAGATTTTCCTCCCATCCCCGTCCTTGCACGGAGAATTAATCCACGTGGGGAACCACCGACGTTACAAAATACTTGGAGAACACATGTAAGATTTCGTATTACAAGAGAAGTCTACTTTAAGTTTCAATTTGCTTTTTATGTTAGGCTGTTTGTTGAGTTTCTGGAAATAATAGTATTAGCTTTCTAAAACAGGCTCAAGTAGCTTTCTAAAACACGTGCATGATGCAAGGTGGACGAGGCGGCGGGCGTATGGCTGAGGGATTTTTGACATTATTAATTTTATTATCGTGCTTCCAAACTTCTAAGTGAATTTGTCAGTTACTAGTCTGAAAATAATCGTAGTAGCTTTCTGAAACAGGCTCCAAATTTTGTAGTTTTGTGCAGCAATACCCCAAAACCGTTTGTAGATTTCTTTATTAAATTAAGAAATTCGCTCATTTTAATTTTACCGTACCGAAACACAGGCCAAGCTAGCATACGTGTGAGTCAGCGTCTGCAGCATGGATTTTCATCTGTTGCAGTATATACCTGCATGATAGCAGCAGCAGATACCTTTGCATGCATACGGTGGGACTACGAGCTGGGTTGGGGGACCCCATATATATCATTACATATGCATGGGGAGATCGATATACGTATATATAACGTGTGTATATATATATATATATATGCAACCCGGAGATATATATAGAGCATAGCTAGCACATAGTTTGAGAAAGATGGGATAGAAGGAAAAGGACCTGTGCAAAATGTGTGCAGGCTTCTTTATTGTCGTGCGTTGACATGCATTATGCTCATGCCCCCACCATTTTCATTATTAACTAGTCCTTCCAAAGCGTGCACAGCTGGTACGTTAGCTATACCTCATAATCTCATAGCATCCTTTTCCCCTTAGGAGTGGCTATTAGTAAGTGGGATAAATAAGAGAAGTTTTAGATATATATATTTATTTAATGACTTATTTTTGGAAAATGGGATAAATAGAAAAAGTTTTAGATATAAAAATCTTTTTTAGATCTGATTGAGTAATGTTTTGATTTATTAGATGTAGTAATATTTTTGTTTTGCAACTTTGGATATTGCTAGTTATATAAACTATCTTTAATTAGCGTAATTTTACTTGCTCAATACGTGTGACAACTACCCATTTTATTATAAGGCCATCTCAATTATTTAGCACAATTTTAATCAAGTTAGTATAATTTACTCATTCGGTTATGTAACATGTTAGCTGTTGATATTTTATGTAACTCAGTGTATGTAACATGACTTGTGCATGTATAATTTTTTTTTTTTAACATGATTAAGTATCATGATCTTTTAACTATTTTAGACAAAAATATCATCATATTAGACAAAAATATGGTACAATATACCTAAAATGAATAAATAATTTAGCTCAAAACCTATAATAAATTTAGAGAAGGAAGGGGCAGTCATGGAAAAGAAAGGGAGTGGGCATGCGCACGAAGAAGGAAGTGGCCGCACGTTTCTCTCCCATGATGAGGGGGAATTCGAATTTTTTTCTTTTTCCTGGGTTAACTAATTAATTAATTAATTTAAAAATCTAAAAAAATTAATGGCTCAAATTTATTTAAGATATTATATTCTAGTATGTAAATGAAGCAATATAGCATTGCACTAGCTACAAGATAACCATACATCGAGTCTTTTGAATGCTAAAAGCACGTTTCTTATGTCATGTGACCGGCTAATATATCTACCCCACTTCTAAATTGTAAGACAATTTTGTCTTCTCTAGATACTTAACTATTTTTGCTACTTATTTAGATATATATACACCACGTAAAAACAATAAATCTAGGAAAAAAACAAAGCGTTTTACAATTTAGAACATAGAGGGAGTATTATATATGTTTCTTTTGTGCATTCCAGTGTGTCAAAAAATCTAGAAAACAGTTGTGCACTCGCCAAAAATTGTTTAAATTTGTGTAATAACTTTGAACAGATTTTGGAAAATTAAGTTCTGCATCTATTTTTTTGTAAGCCTTTGGAAAATACCAAATGTACAAAACTCATCACCGTGCGTACCTGTCATATATATTGACCCATATATAATATATAGGTTTGATCAATGGCTGGTTACTACTGGCAGCAGCATTTTGTTACATGGATGGACCTAAATGGCTTTGCGAAAGATAGCTAGCCACGCAAAAGATAGAAAGCCTAATACGCTAGAATATTCTTGATGAGTGATGTGGATAAAGGGTATAAAGGTTTGGACGGAATAAACCTAGGGATTGGGATTATATCCATCCCAAGGACAGGCATGCTGCATATACTGAACCCCAGGCTTTTGAGGAAAAGCCATTGCATTTGCAGGCATGCGAGAGATAGATGCAGCAGGGAATTAGTACACTCAATATCCCAATTGCACCCCCCTGCTTTGCTTTCTTCCTTTGCTTTGCCTTCTTTATTCCCGGCCGACCTCTTTGCCGGTTTGCCCTTTGCAATCAAGTCCAGGCATTATTAACAAAAAGCAAGCCCTTCTTTTGGATTCTCACCAGGTTGATATGCAGCGCAGGCCGGGAAATAAACAAGTACATATCAGTTTGTAAATACCTGCATCCACACGTGTAATATCAGCAGAATTTAGCTAATTGTTTCTTATATAAGTGCATCACTAGTTCAAAAAATAGTTGGGCTGGAAGGAGAAGACACACAAATGGATAGGTACACAGTTTCAGAGAGCTCAACAGACATGAATTTTCAGAGATGAAGTTTCAGAAAGCTGCACCAACTTTAGTGCGGATGGTAGCCCTCTGTACCTTGTTACAGATTAATTATTTTTCAGCTAGATCAGAAGATCAAGCATAACACATGAAACAATCATCCAACAATCATAGACTGCCGCTGGCTGCATGCAAGGACTCATTCATGCATGCCTGCGGCTTGCCTGCCTTGCTTTCAACCTCATCAAGGTACTGTGCAGGCCGGGGGGCAGGGCAACGATATATCCCGGCACCAGAATTTGGGGAGGTGGTCCAAGCTAGAGAGGCCAAAGGCCAGCTGCTCCACACAACATGTTCTTCATGGTGGGTGCGCGCTCCTTTCCTTGTCCCTCCCTCCTTCCCTATCATCAGCGGCAGCCGCCGCGCAATCTCCAATGATGCTCGAAGCGCGAGGATGGGCGTCGCTGTGCCTCGAGATCCAGTCGAAAACTGGTCAGCTCCAACCAAGGTTCCTCCTGAAAGGGACACCAATGGCCATGGCCCATGGGCGACACTAGTGCAGCAGTAGCAGCAGCAGCTAGGTAGCCAGCCCTACTTGGGCATTGCAAATTGTCTCCTCCTGTAGTCCTGTTGCTTGGAACATCTGCAAAGTCCAGCACGAACAGTGCAGGTTAATCTGTCTGTGCAACATTAGTTTTCGTGAAATATATAGGAGATTAGTGCCTGGAAATAGGAAGGGTAAAAACACATATACGTCAACGTAATAACATTACGGAAACAAGCACAGGTTTTCTCTTTCTCGCCAAAAGAAGTTGAAGGAAAAAGCCAACATGCCTGGGGAGGAAGAAGTAGCACACAGACAGTATATTTGTCGAGGTAGCTCCAGTGGGCTGAACATCTTTATCTTGATGTGCTAGCATCCTGTTGCCACCCATGAGCAAGCTTTGACAAAATGCAGTTAATCGAAATGAGGACTAAGTGACATGTTCCAGTTTTTCAAAATTCAAAATACCAAAGTAAGGCACCATTGATCTAGTCCGCAGAACCAGTTAGGCCCCTGTTCGAGATCTGCATTCTAATTTCTATGCAGGAAGCATTTCTAATACCCTTAACTCTGTACAGGAAGCATCTTTTAGTATCAATAAATCATGTAGGAACTAAAGTATATCAAAGTGCACCATAAAGAGCATCAGCTTAGTTCCAATTCCAACATATTTCTTTGATCAACTGTAGTCACTGGTACATTCCACACAGAGAACCAATTACTTTCCTTTTTCAGGTACATGCATTTTCACGAGCACAGAAAAACTCATTGTTTCATGTAGATTTCATATAATATAACATAATCTAAATGGTAAGATGGTCAATACATTGCATCTAAACTCGCTATTTTGGGAGTGGGGTATTTGCAAGCCTCCAAGAATAAGGCTCCAAGACTCCAAGAAGTCTGGCCCCAGCCACCTCACCAGCAGGGACTGCACCCGAGATTTCTTCAAGGTCTTCCTTGCTCAGCTTTAACTTTACAGCACCGATGTTATCATCAAGGTTCTTCACTTTTGTTGTTCCTAGATTCAGAGAGAAGTTATACAACTTGTGTGCACAATCAGATATAACTCGGATGGTATTTAGAGCAAGATTTAGCTTATATGGCTATCACATAATCAACAGTAGCATTTCATAGGGGCATTTAAACTAACTAAACATGAAATGAACTAGACTGTATGCTAAATTGCTAACAGCTACACTGCAAAACATCTGGCAATTGTAGCTGGAGAAAATTATGAGTTTTCAAGTTATTTTAGCAACAAGAACATAGTTCCCTAAGGGAACAAGGTGGAAGAGGAGAAGAACATATTCTTAAAAGAAAAGCAGGCTCCACAGAATCTGATTCCGGTGTCAAGTCACAACACTTACTAAGTGGAGAATAGCTTCTAATTTTGAAACAGCCAAGGTGATGCTCTTTCAGTCTCAATATTATCGAGGAAATTGCTTTTCTAGTAAAATGACAGGGATGATGTAACTGAACATTATATGTTTTGGTATGTAAAAGAACACAATAATACAAAAAAAAAAAACACTTCTTATCACTCAAATAATTTATTTTTTGAAAATTAGGCGATACTGCACTTTGGGGGTTAAGATGGTAAAATTGGTAAAAACTTGAGCAATAGTTAAAATTGACAAGGAAAATTGTAATTGTCAAGGCTGACAGGCAGGCCTAATTGCCTAACTGCACAAGATATTGTCAAATTGACATGTTCCTTCCCAATATCTGATAGAAGATCACTGCTAGTTTCTGATATTTCTGCTAAATCGTCCATTGTGTAAAAGGATGGCACATTACTGCTTTTCTGAGGCATGGTATTCAACTACTGCAATACATTGCTTTTGTTCAGGGACAGATTAGCATCAATTTCTGAAATTGTTACACAAAGTGCACACTTATCTACATTCTATGGAGTAGAAAAATCTTCATTATGCATTTAAATTAAATTATTCAATTTTATAGAGAAACTGTACAAGTTCTAATTTAGTTGTTAGATGCATATACAGTACATACATACATATATACCAATCTAATCCAATCTATGAAGGCTAGATAAAAATTGGTGCAAGTTCACATCAGTCAAGTTAGTTCAGAGATCTGATAAATAATATAATCCACCAGTCACAGCCAAAACCTCTCAAGTCCAACAGTTACCACTTTTGTTCAACATATAAACCTCAAACTTCTATGTGCTTTAAAGGTTATAGATCAGTATTTACAGGCAGGATTCAAACTTCAGAAGGGCAGTGAAAAGACAAGGTGGGTTTTTATTGTAAAGAAGTCCTGTTTGTTTTCTAAAATTTTTCTGTTTCTTAGCTTAACAGCACCGTATGATGCTTACTTATTTGCACATGGATGCAATATTACATCTCATAGCTGATCCCGGCATCGGAACTTCTTAAAATTCATTAAAAATTGAAAAAAAAGGGGATATTTCTTCCTAACTTGGCAGACAGAATTTTCTTTTCATTTTCGGTTTTGTGATACGAAAGGTTTGACCCTGCTCACAGGCAGACTGGGTCATAACCATGATAATATTAACATATAGTGTCAGGACATTACCAGGGATGGGGACCACATCTTCTCCTTGATGAAGAACCCAGGAGAGAGCAAGCTGAGCAGGTGTGCACCCATACTTCTTTGACAGCATTTCAAGTCGTGTGTACAGAACTTTATTCTTCTCCAAGTTTTCACCAGTATACCTTGGATGTTTAGACTGAGGAGGGACAGAGGATACAATAAGTCACAACAAATAACATCAATAATTTTATGTGTATAAATGATTATGATAGTGTAAACTTTATTTACCAATAGACTTTCAGATGGTACACTCTCTACAGCTGCCCTGCCAGCAAAGAAGCCACGAGCAAGTGGGCTATATGGAACTATTCCAATACCAAGCTCCCTGAATGCAAGTAAAGTTTTTTTATGACAAACAGATAAACACATGATATCGAGGTTCAACAAACCAAAGTTAAGAAAAATGAATCATAAGTTTACTAGGACTTGCAATATACAAGAAAGAGAAAAATTGAACTACCATCTAAACATTGCCAATAGTGTCTACACTGAAAGCAAGTCCCTAAACACATAACTTGAAAAGGTCTAACGGTCCATATTGTGTACTCATCAGTGTAAAATCAATATTCAGCATCATATAATATGTAAACTGGGGTCTGGTGACTGTGAAACTAATAAGACATATTCATGACACCAGATCTATACACTTGGTATATATAAGTACATAAACTTAAAAATTTACTCACAATAATCAAAACCCGATAGGAATAGTAGTACTGTGCATTCATAACATAAACAAAAGCAGGATAATTTTTCTCTCATATTTCAAAGGTTATTATTTTTAATCAGTGATATGCAAATTTCCAACAGAACATACTGTGAATAAGATTTTTAAGAACCAATACTGCTAATCAAGGCTGCAAACATAAGTTCCAATGGAATAAACTGATTGTATCGAAGGCTAAGGCATATAACTTGCCAAAGTTTCTGGAAGTAACGATAGACAACATGTTTCAAGTATATAGGTTAAGGAGGGGATGAACCTGCAGACTGGTATTATATCTTCCTCTATATCTCTGGTCCATAGTGACCACTCTAACTGCACTGCAGTAATTGGATGGATAGCATGTGCCCGTCGGATGGTATCAGCACTAGCCTCTGACAAGCCAACATACTTCACTTTCCCTTCTTCAACCAACTTCTTGAGTTCCCCCATCTACACAACCATTGATGATTTCAGACAGAATGGATGAAATGCAAAATACAAGGCATAGTTCACAATCAACAGATACACACAGTTTCCTCTATAGGCACTGACTGATCAATGCGATGTTGGTAGTATATATCAATGTAGTCAACATCCAGGCGCTGAAGGCTTGCTTCACAACAAGCTCGAACATAATCTGGAGTCCCCTTCACACGCATGCCACTTGCATCGAATCCTGCAATGCCACATTTGGTGGCAACTTGCACCTTCTCACGGGGCAAATGTTTCAATGCCTGCACAACCAAAATATCTTCATATGATACTAATGACAAATATACAATTTGTGTATCAAAATAGGCAAATGCTTGGTTGAAGATGCCTATTTCTTTTTAATAAAACTCCACCTAGTTCCTCCTAGGTTGGTCTAGTTTTTTTTTTTTTTTTCAATGTCTGCACAACAAAAATATATTCATGCAATACTGATGACAAATATACATTTTGTGTATCTCAATGCGCTATAGGTACAATCAAGAAGAAACAAAACCACTGATACAGCCATACAGGGCACAGCATGCTACTTGTATGCAGCTGAAACCATACTGTATGGTGAACGTACATGAGTGTCCAAATAATCATCAAAGCCCAGGGTTGAAGTTACAACCTTGAGCCAGATTGCAAATATAAATCCATTGGTTTTGTAAAGGGTCATCAGAGAAACAAAGCTGCTGGCCTTTTATCTCTTATACAATTAGGATTTGTAAGTAAAATCACTTAAGAATAAATCGTGAGTGAGGATGGAACTTTCAGAAAACTCATTATACTAGAGAGAACCATATGTGCACTCGTGATTCAAAAGATTACATCAAGCAAAAAAATGCACAATCTAGTTGACAATTTAAATGATGTCTGAGCATGTGTCTGCTCTATGGTTAGGGTGTCCACTGTCATAAAAGGGCAGGCAGTTTTGGTTTATGCAAGATATTGGTAGTTTTGTAACTTAATTTCTTTTCGAGATAATAATAATAATAGGACATTACCTCCTGCCTTGGCTCATCTAAGCCAATGTGCCTAAAATCAACCCACTTTGAAATAAGGGTAGAAACACCAAATTCTCTATTAATTTATATTCCAAAAATAATATATGTAAACAAAAGACTAGTTTAACTACCATTAGCTCCCTGGACAAATGAATGATTGGATTTTTCACAACATCTATAAATTTTACAAAGGGGAGACTTTCTCTGCTCCCTGAAACTTCCCCACAAAACAAGTATATCCCTGTGATCCAATACAATTCGAGAGTGATGCCAGTGGCAACTGAAGAGTTGGACAGTGGACAAAGTATGGTGGGCATGGAGTTTGTAAATCTGCCCCAGAAGAGCTTGGGAGGAGACGAGGAGTCAGTGATGAATGCCTTTTTTTTTACAAAAAGAAGATATGCTAACCTACTAAGAACATTAGTCTTACCCCATCAAAGATAGTATAAGATGCCACCTATATATAGTCACCAAGACACATAACTCCCACATCAACATTCTCATCTATCCTCATTGAATTGCATAACTCCCACATCAACATTCTCATCTATCCTCGTTGAATTCCACTAGCCTCCAGGCTCCAGACCAATCAGACATACAAACATCACTGGACTGGATTGAGAATGCTTTTACCTTTCCAAGCAGGATCTCATTGGTGTGTGGCCCATAGGCATCAGCTGTGTCAAAGAAGGTGATGCCGGCCTCAAACGCGTGCTTGATTATGGCTATCCCAGCTTCCTCAGGAACAGGGGCGTTGTATACTCCAGTGAGGCCCATGCACCCGAAGCCAAGCTTGGACACCTGCATTTCATATCCCACGAGCCCAATCGATCAAAACCACAATCAAAACCGGTCCAATTGCAAGAAAATGATTCTGGACTCCCTAGCGCACACGCAAAATTGCGCTCTTCTTTTTCTTCGCTAAACCAGAATCTTTCCCTTCCCCCTCTACGAGGACACTGCTACAAAAATCGACAATCTCAAGAACCGTTGGACCATTAGCCTGACGGTGACGAGCGGAGGAAGCAGCTGTGATCATTTACCTCAAGGCCCTGACTGCCGAGCCTCACCCTGGGCATTTTGTCCCCTTCCATCTACGGATTTGCGCACGGGAAAGACTGGTTGAGTTGAGTGGGAGGAGCTGGGGACTGGTGGGCAGCTGCGTTGACTGTGTGGCCTTCGGCGCTTTCAGATTTGCTTAAGGTAACCGCTGGCAGACTCTACTTGAATTTTGGTCGGAAAAAGTCTAAATCACCTCTGAACTATGATGGGTGGAGCACTTTACCCCTCAACTATAAAATCAGATATTCTTGTAAACCGGTTAAATTACCCCCTAAGCGATTTTGAACGGTGCTTTTGCTACAGTAGCGTGACTTTATCTTTTTCTTTATTTATTTATTTTGGCTGAATCTTTGAAAAATCATAAAATAGAAAATCCAATTTTATTGGACTCTACAGGAGTAGATCTACATAGCAAACATATAATATGTTATATTTTAGTACAAATATTTTGTGTAACTTTAGATCTATGATTTTCTATAATTAAATAGAATAAGTTTCGATCGTCCAATTATGGTGAAATTTTTATGGTAGACTAAGTATTGTATGCTTGATCTTTAAAAATTTTATACTCATTGAATAATGTATAACTTATTTATAAATTTATGTAGGTTTATGCTTATTAAATATAAATAAATTTATAACTAAGTTATACATTATTCAATGAGTATGAATTTACTAGAGATCAAGCATACAATAATTAGCCTACCATAAAAGTTTCACCATAATTGGACGATAGAAACTGTGGCTATGAATTATTCTATTTAATTATAGAAAATCATAGATCTAAAGTTACAAAAAAATATTTGTACTAGAACATAACATATTATATGCTCATTGTGTAGATCTATTCATGTGAAGTCCAACAAAATAGTTTTTCTATTTTATGATTTTTCTATGATTTACTATGATTTTTTAAAGGTTCAGCCAAAATAAATAAAAAAAGAAAAAGACAAAACCACGGTACTGTAGCAAAACCACCGTTCAAAACCGCTCTAGGGGTAATTTAACTGGTTTAAAAAGTTCAGATGGTAAAATACCTAGTTTTATAGTTGAGGGGGTAAAGTGTTCCCCCATCATAGTTCAGGGGGTGATGTAGACTTTTTCCAATTTTGGTCCGTTCGATCGACAATCAACTGCTCAGAATTAGACCTACGGTCCTCCATGGACACCGAAAATCTTTTTGTTTTTCTTTAAGGCTAATTAGATCTAGATCTTTATAATTTTTGCATTTCTCAGATTCATTAGATTTTTTACCTTAAATTTGACCGTTTGTCTTATTTAAAAAAATTTATGTAAATATAGTTAAATTTAAATTATTTTTAAAAAACTTTTATTTGTAAACAACAAAAGATATTAATTTTTTGTATAATTTTTTTAATAAGACAAGTGGTTAAACTTGGAGTTGAAAAAATTAAATGAACTGTAATTTAAGAAGGAGGTAGTATAGACTAATAAATAAATAATTATATAGATTGAGACTATTTTATGAGATGATTTTTTAAGCCTAATTAGTCCATAATTTGACAATGTGGTGCTATAATTTTTACCACTACATTCAAACATACTCCCTCACTCTCCTATGTTCTCAGTATACAGGTCATGATTCCACATACCAAGATGCTCTCATGAAAGAACGTGAACTGCATTAACTGCACACGATTAGCAAGTACTCCCTCCGTTTCAGAATATCTGTCGCTTCGCTTCCCGAGAAGTAAATACCGACAATTTTTATAAATATTAAATATCATCGATTAGTATTATAATTAGTATCATTGGAAAGATTTTTGGGTCTAGTTTTTTTTTAAAATTATTTGAAGATATAAATATTATACGTATTTTCTACAAATCAAATCAAACTTGTGGCACGCATCCCACGGCGACACTTATTTTAAAACGGAGGGAGTACATGCAGCATGGGATTACTATCTAGTGCATGCAAATAAGCCTAGGCAAAATACCGTACCTATTATCCATACCTAAATTACTCGAACCCAAGGTTACCCAATCCTAATTTTAGATAGCAATTCTGATTACGTGAAATTAGTTCAGATAATTCGGAATATGTGTTTGTTTCATTGTGTTTGTGGTGTGTTGTCAGTTGAATACTTAAACTTATCACTTTATTCATACATGATTCTCTCTATTTGAAGAAGTAATTGTAATATATTATTCTATGCAAATTGTTGATGAAATTTCATACAAATTGCTGCTAAAATTATGTATCAATTGCTACTAAAGTTTTGTGTAAATTGTTGTGTTTTCTACAAATTCGGGTAAACTGGAAATACCCGAATCTGAACCCAAATCTTATCAGGTACCTGAAATTAAATATAATAGTCCGAATCCTAAAACATCACTGAACTTTAAGTTTGCTTCGAGCGAGTTTGCCTTTCTGTGATCAACTAAAAACTTGTTTCCCCCAGAGATCGGAGAGCTTAAATATGAGATCTTTCAAAGCAGAAGGGCAGGTGTTTGCCAAACGATCAAAGCCTTCGGCTGCTGCCACGGCACTGACAACAACCGGGGACTCGAGGAACTGGAGGCATGCCTCCTTGAGGCCATGGCACCGGTGCTGCTCGGCCAAAGCCAATGCCGTGGCCACGGAGGCGACGTTGACATGCCCGCAGAGCCTGTCCTCGCACACCAGCTTGAGCCTCTCCATGCCGTACCTGTCCGCCGCAACAAGCAGGTGCTGACAAATCACAGCTTCGTCCTCCCGCGTCAGGTCCCGAGGCAAGGCATCCGTGTACGCGAACTCTAGCAGGGCCTGAAACACCTGCGCCTCCATGTCCTGTATCTCGACGACGGCCGCAGCGTCACTTTCTCTCATCGGGCCAAAGAGCTCCGCCTTGAACACCGGCGACCGGGACGCGAGGATGTACCTGTGCGCGCTGAACGTCTCGCCGGCGACATGGAAGGTAACATCTGCGCCTTGCTTGGACGCGAGGAGCTCGCCGAGATGCTGGTGCAGATCGGATGGCGGCACACTGACCAACCCATGCGCAGGTCCCCGCGGCTCCTTGAAGAGCTTGTTGACAACCGTGATGTCGCACCTGATTGTGAAGCGGTCGCCATTGAGATGCTCCGAGCTCTCTAGATCCGCGATCCTCATGAACCGAGAAAAGCCGCCGGCAGCGCAACCAGAGCCAGAGGTGGACAAGTCATCCAGCACCGTGGTATGGGAGTGCGACGGCACCGGCTTCCCAGCCCGATCGAGCAAGCTAATCTTGACTCGCGCCGTCACGCGCTCGCCGCCGCCGCCGCCACTCTGCTCTAGGCGAAGGAAGATGGACATGCAGCCGTGGCTGCCGAGGCAACCGTTGGGGTAGATTGAGATGTGCCAGGAGCAACCTCCAACTTTGAAAGGGAGAGAGTTGGTGTAGTTCCCCATGGCACAACCGCTCCCTCGATCATGCGCGAGTATCCCTCGATGTCCAGTATGTGGTGCCCGCTCACTTCGCCGCAAATGATGGCCGATCGCGTGGGCGAACACACGTCGGAGGTGGCGCATGGCGGTGGAAGAGTCGGCATGGCGGCGGCGGCGGCCGGATCCATATGATTCAAGGCCTCAAGCGTTCTGCTGGTTTTATGGGAGAGAAAACGGCGGCGTGACGAGAGGCTTTAGGTTTTTGATGACGATCGAGCAATTGATTGCCAGGGAGGGAGCCCTTTTATTTCTCTCTTGGTCTCCGCTAATAGTCGGGATTCCAGATAATTTTGTTTTGAAAAAAAGTCTCCTTTTCCTCCCTCAACTTTTATGAAAATCCACTTTTTCTTCTTAAATTCTAAAATCAGACAAACAACCTCCCTCAACTTTTCAAACCATGCGCTTTTCCTCCATGAAGTGGTTTTGATGGTGGTTTTACTACAGTGACGGTGGTTTGTATTTTTTATTTTTATTTATTTCGGCAGATTTTTTTGAAAATTATAGTAAATCACAAAAAAATTATAAAATCTACTATACAATACAAATAAAAAGAGTAAAAGTAAGATCGCGTTTTGGTGCGGTAAAAAGTTATCGCTCTGCCTCCACCTCCGTGTGCGATACCGTGAAAAAATTTGGCGAAGCACTGACAGGTGGGACCACGTTCCCACGATCCTACCCAATAGGAAACCGCGACGTCAATCACGGACCCGATCCCTCAGCCCTCACCCTCTTGTCACCACCATCGGGCGCTCTGTGCCTCCTGCGATCCCTCCTTGCGGCCCCGAAGACGAAGCCACGGTTAGGGAAGCTTCCGCCGCCCAGGCCCCGACGAACCTGCAACAGGATGGAGATGGCGATGGTCGCGCTCCAGGGCATGGTCGGCTGCCAGCGGCTGTCCGCCTGTCCCGGCCACGACCGGCGCACGCCGAGTGCAGATCAAGGCAGGCTAGGACGGATGGCCATCGTGGATATCAGACACCGGAGAAGTGGGGATCGGGCATGTCAACACTCGACATCGGCGGCAATCTGCTTCTCCTGACCTCGGCGCCTCCCTCAGATCTGCTTCTCGGTCAGCTGTACACGAGGCACAAGTCACGGGTAAGTGATGCTCAAAAAATTGCCCTAATTGTCTGTCTATATAGCCTTTATGTAGTGATTGCAGTTCTCATGCACGATTGACCAGTACAGAGAATTGTGTTAATCATGATTTACTTTGGAAACAAGATGGATGCACACGTATGGCTCCCCTTACGTATGTATGACCATTACAGAACTCGAGCTTGACTCAGTCACCAATTAATAATGTGCAGCATTTATCTACAATCAATCAATCCACGAGGGTGATCCTATCTTACACTAGCTTTCTATGGAAAGGATCCTAAAATCTTAAACGGATGTGTAAAGGGAAATCCTACTTTATTATGAAATGTCATTGTAGCAACAACTATTTCCCTAATCCTACTTTGTTATAAAATGATAACAAAACATCAGTACTGTTCAAATGATAACCAATGATCAGTATCTGTTCGAGAATTCCAGTCTGAAAGAAAGGAACAACAAGAAAGGAAGGGTTGCAAGAGTATTATGCTATAGCAAAAGAGGCACCATACTAATAAGAATCATCAGGTACCCTAATCCTACTTTGTTATAAAATGATAACAACAAAAGATCAATACTGGTCAAATGATAACCAATGATCAGTATCTGTTCAAAAATTCCAGTTCTGAATTATCAGATATTAGTAGCCCAAGCATTCTAGAATCTTATAGAGCACAAGATCAGCAGCAATGCTTAGTGTTAGCGTCTGCAGGTGCATAGTTCCTTTCAGCATACTATTTGCTGGTAAAAAGAGAATTGTTATGACAACCAACCTTGTAGGGCACAAAAGTTAACTGCTAACATCCAAGAATAAAAGTTATTTGCTGGTAAAAAGAGAATTGTTATGACAACCAACCTTGTAGGGCACAACAGTTATTTGCTGGTAAAAAGAGAATTGTTATGACAACCAACCATGCTGGTAAAAAGAGAATTTTTATGACTTGATGGCTGTGATCTTGGTCCTCTAGCTTCTTGTCGCTGCAATCTGTTTTCTGTTAGTTGATGGCCTGCTACAAATGGACATAAGCAGAGGTCAGAGGACCATGAGTTGAGGTCTCAGACAAGCTCAACAGCTCAGGCCTCCTTTAATTTATTTGTACTACAAAATTTGGTACGCTTCGCGGCACCCTACCAGGCATAATATCCTGTACAGAACATCGTAATATTATTACTTAGCGACATGATAACCGGGATACATCACAAATTCACAATTAAGGCAAAATCCTGTTGTTTAGTATAGAAAATGCATAATTAGAACACTACAAACTCAAAAAAATAATGCTTCATTAATAACTCAAACAATATTTGGCATTGATACAAATAGATATATCAATGTTCCAAAAATCATTTTTCACATAACTCTGCAACCTCCAAAAGTAGTGTGTCAATATAAATTGGGCATATGCATCACAGTGCATTAAGGAAAAAGAAGCAGTCAACTACATCTACATGGTTTGGCAACGTCAGGTGAATAGGGCAGTTGCATCACAGCTCGTCAAGGGCAGCAGCAACATTAGGCCACAAATACTGAGCATCCTTCTATGGCACATCCATGGCACCTCCCTAGATTTAGAGCAGAGCCATTAAAATGCAGTCTAAATAGAACAGACTGCTAATGAAACAAAGAAAGCACAGGTTTTTTTAGCAAGGTCAATATTCTGTCTACTACTGTCATCTGATTCAATTGTAGCTTAATTTATTATAACAGGTTAGACTTGATCAAATCAAGTGCATTAATCACTCAGTCACTCCAACAAAACATGGCAAATTGGCAACACTAACCTGAACCTGATGTGTTATGTTTCAGCTAATCATCGATGACAAGGATGAGAAGCTGATGGGCTTAAAGGAACAACTTGGCGAGGCAAGGTGTAGAAGGGCGTCGACAACTAAGTGGTATCTAAGCTCTAGAACATTTGAAATTCCAGCATATAGTGGAAGCCATACATCAAAGCAGTGGAAGGACAGAAATCACTAGAACAAGCTAAGGTTTGTATTCTGGTCGCAATTGGCAAATACTTGATATTATGTCCAGTCCACGTTGTGCTCTTGTATTCTGGTCGCATTCTGCAGGTACTAATTTGAGTTGGACACATTCCATGGGGGTGTCATCATCTTTATTCTTTATGTTTCATCACCGTACAAGATTACTAACTTTTGGCTTGCTGATATTCTTGTATGAAATACACTACAATGTGTGTGCTTCTTTGTTGTGTTCCATTGCTTCAATGGTTGTGGTGCTCCCATTAGCTTTATGTTAGAGTTTAATTATAGATGGTTGCCTTATGGACAATGCCATAGTTTTCCTTAGTGATGAAAAATATAATGAGAACTGTGGGCAATGTGCAACTTTTGAATTACTGAAGCACTATTCGGATCATACAGTGGCTATATCAAAACTTTATTTGTTTGTGCGGGACTTAGGTTGGTCAGATTTATTTAATTTCTATCAGACCAAACAAAAAGTAGTTTGACAGCCTTACCTCGCAAAAAAAGTAAGACACATGTTCACTCTTGATGATCGGAAATTTCAATGATGGAAGTTACTAAAATATGGATAGCTCCTAAAGCATTTTGTTTGCAGTATAAACCTTTGGAGATTCGGTTTGTAGATGCAGTGAGCTGGTTTCATTCTGACCAATGCTGTTTTGCTAAGGTCCTTACTTGTTCATCGGCATGATTATAGTGTAGTGCTCTAATTGAATGTGTGCAAAGGTGAATTTAAATTTAGTTAGGTTCTGAGCTACTAGCCTACCGAAAGTTAGGTTGCATTGCATCCTTGCTGCTGTTGGCGCTAGCAGGGTTGCCAGACTACAAAGCAAGATGAAGCAAATCTGCTCTTCCGGCTCCTCCAGTCCTGCCCACCCTGACCAAATAAATGAAATAAAACTTTAGCAGGTTCTTGAACAAGGCATAGACCATGAATATGTCTCACAGTTCATTCTTAAATTGGCTTGTGTGGTCCCTCATCAAAATTTATTTTTTATCATGATTTTTGCTACCATGTAAGAAATTGCGTCCCTCATCAAAACGTTGGCAGGTTCTTGGACAAGGCATGGTCCTTCATCAAAATTTATTTTTTATCATGATTTTTGCTACCATGAAAGAAATTTTATCCCTCATCAAAACTTTGCAGGTTCTTGGAGAAGGTGTGGTCCTTCATCAAAATTTATTTTTTATCATGATTTTTGCTATCATATAAGAAATTGTGTCCCTCTGGGACAACCTCCTCATCATTTTTTATACTTCTTTTTTATTTGTATTTTAGTGTACTTTGTTTTATAAAATATTTTAGTATTATATGCCAAGTTATTGACTAATCACTGTAATATTTTTATTTAGGTTATTATGATGATGGAACAGTTGCCACCAAAAAATATGGTTTTGCAGAAAAGAAGTATAAGCAGCACTTTGGAGCGATATGCAGAAATATCGAGAATTCTTGTACGAGCTCCTCTAGGAATTCCGTTATGTGGGTGATGCAAGAAAATTTCCACCTCCATCAATTGTTGCAGGTGAGGACCACATTAACAACTGTTTTGAACATGGTGGGCTGTTCAACACTAAGCTGCTGCTTAGACGAATGGAGAAAACAGCAAAAACGCAGGGTTTAGCTGGTGTCACAATGGATAGTGTTGAGCTTCTGAATATTGCTATGGATAAGTAAATGAAAAACCTGATCAAGTCATATGTTGAGTTAGTAGGTTTTATCGATTTGGGTATCACATCGCTCTCCCTGTAATGAAAGGGTAATGCATGAATACCCAACTTTTTTTTACAAGTTTTAATAGATATGTACAGATATTTGTTATCTGTTTTAGGAATTTAAGGGTATATTTGTGTCACCATCAATAATGCAGGATGTGTTGGTTGGTCAGAACTTAGAGGTGTCAAATTAGTGCTTAAACTCTCATCAGGTTGCTCTGGTCAATTTGCTTGGTGTTATATGCATGTTATCTTATTATCATGCGTTTTATGTGTTTTAGTATAAAGTTTAGTTATCCCGCCGAGGAGGAAACGCGCGGGATGTGGCTGCGGTATGCTACAAGCTAGTAGAAAATTTAATTTTGTTGGACTTCACATGAATAGATCTAGCTGAACAGTTTGTGACTGTAATTATCGGTGGGAAATAGGGTAAATATGTTATGCTTTAGTTTAAACTTAGTTTTTGTCTAATCTTGGTGTTATATTTTTTTATTTATTTTGTGTTTTTAGTATAAAATCTTTAGTTAAAAATCATAGTAAATCATAAAAAATCATAAAATAGAAATTTCAATTTTATTGTCTCTATATGAGTAGGTCTTTGAAAAATCATAGTGAATATATAATATGGTATGCTTTAGTGCAACAAAATAGTTATAGAAGCTACCTTTATGAATTATTTTAATTAATTACAGAAAAGTATAGATCGAAAACTACAACAAAAACTTTATATCAAAATATACCATATTATATGTTTATTTGTAGATCTACTCATGTGGAGTCTAATAAAATTATATTTTTTTTTTTTGATTTTTTTATGATTTACTATGATTTTTCAAAGATTTAGCCAAAATAAATTAAAAAAAAGACTAGCAAAAATTTTATACTAAAGCACACCATATTATATATTCATTGTGTACATGTACTCATACGAAGTCCAACAAAATTAGATTTTATATTTTATGTTTTTTTATGATTTACTATGATTTTTCATAAGTTCAGCCGAAATAAATAAAAAAAAAAGACAAAACCACCGTCACTGTAGCAAAACCACTATCAAAACCACTCCATGGAGGAAAAATGCATGGTTTGAAAAGTTGAGGGAGGTTGTTTATCCGATTTTAAGGTCTAGGAAGGAAAAGTAGACTTTCGTGAAAGTTGAGGGAGCAAAAGTAGATTTTTTCTTTTGTTTTCAACAATTTTTGTGCACTCAGGCCGAAAGCAGAAACGGCCCACGCAGCGTGTGACGAAATCGGCCCAGTACAGAAAAACATCACCACCAAGCTTAATTGTTTGATGCCACATGCACCCTCGCTGTTGGGAAAAAAACACCCTGGCTAAGCTAGTGGTGCTAAAAAGACAAGAAGGCAAACAATTTTTTTTAATTACGTGGCACAGACACATACTTTCATAGTGAATGCATTTTCACTTCTATGAGCACATGCACACAAATTTTACCTTTATGAGTACCTCCATAAGATTACCCTGGTGATCTCGAGATTAATGAAGTAACCATAGATGCATCATTGTTAATAAGAATATTGCCTATCACTGAAAGCAGTGGCGGAGCTTCAACATGGCAAGGTGTTCACACTTAAAATTGTCCCAAAGTAGAGTGCTATGGCAATGGATCATCTTATGAAGATTGAAGCCTAATGATGAGCTGTTGATGATTTTATTCAACACAGTAAGAGGCAAGGATGGAGTGGGATTGCTTGGCTGCTCGGCATATCCTTCTCCAACGTAGACTGGTGACAAGCCAGCATATCTTCTCATCATGAGTTTATATACGTACTTACTTGCCAGTACACACGGAGATGGTGGATAATTAATTAGAAGTCCAGAAGCTGCACATCGTATTGCTATTCTCCGTTGTTTCCGTCAACAAAAGCAAAGGGAAGAGGACAGGAGTTAGAGTCCAAGTGTAGCACGATTTATTATTTGCTAATTGGCACTCGTACGTGGAGAAGGAAGACTCCGAGAGGGAAAGGAACATGCACGTACATAGAAAGGACATGCGCATATGTAGTTGCATGATATTGTTTTTATTTGCTTGATTAGCCCAGTACATATACATCAATGTGGCTCAGTATATATCTATCTATACTATAAAAGAGCAAAGGAATTAAAAATAGACTCCCACCTTGATCTTGCCTACCCACCTCAGTTATTGCCTGTTAGATCTACATTAAGATCGGATCCAACGCGTTTGAATCACCCATCGTGATATGACAGGTGGGCCGAATTTGTAAACATGTAAACATTGACACGTGTTTCTCTCTTATCAACGTTTTGTGTTGGATTTTTTTCTCACCACCATCCATCCTACCCGCATGCCGTACCCACGCATATCCACCTGCCTCCACCGTTTTCTTTGGGGCATTAATTCACGCAAAAATGAATCAAGGCGAAAAAGAAAAGTCGGCTACTTACATTAAAAAAAGTCGGCTGCTCTCCTCCTCTTCCCGATGCGGCTGGGTGCACGCGCATGTTCTCCCTCAGCAATTGGTCAGCTGCTGCACCTAGCTAGGGCATCCAGCGCGAGCACAGCCACCGCCGTCACGCCCAAGATGCCATGATCGCTATGAGCAGAGGACACTGCCGCGGTGCCGTAGAGTAGATCTCACCCGACCCAGCCGATCTCCAGCACCATCTTCATCACCACGCGCAGGTCACCATGCTTTTGTGCTTTCTGATTAGCCCAAAACTATTGAGTTAATGTGCATATACCATCTTCGTTTTTTCTGGGAATGAGTCAATCCCATATAGCGTCTGATAGATGCGAGTTCAAGTGTTCAAAACCTGCAAATCATCCTCCGTGAACAGAGGCACCAGCTTCTAAACATGTCAGGTAACTTCAGAAAGATGACCTAGCAGGCGTAGATTATATGATTTGGTGTGCAACTGTATAAAGAGGCTTACCATATCACAGGCGCCAAGAAGCCTCCCATTGATGAAGAAATTTGGGACAACTCAAACCCATCACTAAAAAAAAAAAAACCAGCTCGGTTCAGTAAGAGTTTCCCTAAAATCCCATGAGGAAAATTGAGTCACTATGCAGAATCCTAAAGTATGAAGCACATTATTCCCTAATCTCATTAATTTGTGCTTCGAATCCCGATAATCAGCTTTGCATTTGGCACTTTATTTGATAGATGATTTGTTTTTTTCCCTGTTAACAAACAGGACAAGAAATTTATTTTGTATAGAGACCAAAGTTGTATAGAGAGCAAAGCTGAAATATTTGCAAAGTGCTGTACAAAGAAGAAAAAAAAAAACTAACCAAATATTTGGTCTTTGTTAAATATGCTTTGGTATTATTAATTAATTTGTTAGTTAGATGCCTTTTGCAAGTTGTACAGTACTGTCAATTAGCAGTGACCTTAAGGTGGGCCGTAGTTCACAGTTATAAAAAATATTGAGAAAAAATGATAATTTTCGTTGCAGATAGTTGACAATGTCTACGCTGAAAGATGCATGCGATCCACTAGGCAATATCACCAACATCATAGGTATGTAAACATTGATCTTCCGGTATGCATCACTTTTTGTGATGGCTTAGAGCATCTCCAAAAGTCTTTCTATAACTTATTTTTTAAATTGTAAATAGTTTTCTATATTTTTTATTCTCCAACAACTTTTCTATATCTTACATGCATACAATATAGAGAGTCACTCTCGTTATCTATCTTTGTCTAGCGAGAAATCCAGAATAGAGGATAGCTATATATAGATGATCATTTCAAGAAGTTGTTGGAGGACTTTTTTTCTATTAAAATCTCTATTCCTAACAATTAAGAGGAATTTAGAGTCTCTTGAAGATGCTCTTATTGATTTCTTTATATATAAATGTGTGTAGGAATACCTGGGCAACTGCTTCTCCATGCTTTGTGACGGTGGGCACGGCCAAGCAAGTAGGCGGCAACGGCGACGGCGTGGCGGCCACGGCCATGGCGGTGGCGATCAGAACGGCCGTCGGACGGCGCGCGGCGTGCTGGACGGCGCCCCTCTTACTATCCGCTAATCAGCTCCTATCTTGGATCCATCCATCAGGTCTTTCTTCTCCATCCTCCGAGTAAGATCCTGCAAACAGTTGAAAATCTTAGACAATTAGCTCCTGGTACATCGATTAATTATTCCAGTAAATAATGCTCTGCCGTACTCAATGTTCATCAGTCCTACTGTGATAGATAATTTTTCTGCTTATGTTTTTCATACTTAAACTTGAAGCTACTGCATGAGCGAGATGTAGATTTGTACACCCCTATGATAAGATCCATGGCTGCAAGGTGACGAATTGTATTTAAGTTTTTAGTTGTTGGTATGAATTATTCTTCTTGAACTATGAACGTCTCTGTATTAATTGAAATGTCATCATGATATCAATAATGAAATGATGAACAATATATATTTGTAAAATTGAACCACCTATTTTTTTTTTTTTTTTTTTTGCTGAGCTTATCAAAATGGTTTTAGGTAACCTAATGAGTATAAATGTTTTATGGGATTATTATCTCCCAAGACATCTTAGTTTAATGATTTAGTGATATCATAAGTTTGCCCTTCAATGTAAAGGACCCCAACTACGCCTCTTCATGATTTTTCATCACTAAATGATTTATACGATTGTAAAAATATGTTAATCAATGTCCAGGTTAAATAAAATATGTTCTAATATTCGGAAGCTTGAAGCTTGTTATGTATTTAAGCTTAGAGCTTGGTAATCACAAATTATTTACTAATATGAATTTCCTAGGAAGTACTTATGAAAAGTGTTACCTGCAATATAATGATTTTCTAGGATAGTGTGAAAGCACGTGCGTGCCGCACGTGCATATCTACTAGTTTTGATAAAGGAAGATCAGTCGCCCTATAAATATAAGGGGCGACAGCCATTGAAAAACACAATCAATCTATCAATATAACATCTATCTTTTATCTTTTATCTCACTTTTCCAATCTATTATTGCTTTTCGTTCTTCGTTGCTGCTAATGGCTTTTGGTTCAACGACGACGAAGCTCTAGAGCGGTCAGGCCGGCTAGGGCAGCCCATAGTTGCTGCATGCCCTGACGGCGTCCCTCCCGGCGTGTGGGGTTTCAGGTATCAAGAGACCTCGCCAGCTGTCTTGCGTATTGAGTTTCCAGCGAGGCTCCTCCTCCGACGTGTCTTGCATATCGCACTCATCGTTGTAGGCACCAGGTGAAGTGTTCGTGTGTGAACACACTTTTAGATGACGGCCGACTTGACAGAGTCGCCAGGCTGATCTTCAGCCCATCTAGAATCTGTTGCGATCCGAGCGTTATAGCTCTTTGTGGTGTGTGACCAATTTAACGTCAACACAAGGTGTGGCCAATGTCACACCTTACGTATGCTGACTAGAAGTAAGGTGTGGCTACTACCACACCTTAAGTATGAGGATTGATGTATTAGAGCATTTCAATTCCATTAGCCTTTTAGTCATTTCATTTATCACCTACGCCATACCTTGCTTTTCATCCGTCCTCCACCACTGATTGTACAACGTTATTAAATCCATATAAAAAATATGAGCTTGCCAAATCGAGCCTTAAATTCGGATAGACAGATTTCACCATAAAAAACCTAATCAACCGAGCTAGCCTAACAAGGTAAACAGATTAAACATGTACGTGTTTCTTCTGTCTATCTACTGATGACAACATGCCGTTGCCATCCAATTTCTCATGCAAGTACAAAGCTCATTATTAGTTCCTCACACCAATTGCTTATTATTGGTACGCATACATATAGCAGGGACGATGTGATGAACACGTTCGATCCATATAGTCCTCCAGGCGCGAGCGAGCGACCAGGACGTGCGCCTAGCTAGTTACAACTGGCCGTGCAGTCCCGTGCCGGGCAGAAGACGACCTTGAGCTCACCGGGCGAGATGCAGTCCTGCGGCGTTGCCTCGACGTCCGTGTCGGTTGTCCTCGTGTCGGGACACTTGGCCTTGAACAGCGCCGCTCGCGTGCCGCCGGCGGCTCCACAGCCGCCCTGGGGCGCCGCGGCGCCGGCGCCGGCGCCGGCGGGGCAGCACTCCTGGTCCTGGGTGAGGTCCACGGCGCACCCCAGCGTGGGGCACTGCGCCCCCGCCGCGAAGTCGTTCGGCGTCACCACCATGGGCACGTTGAACCCGTCCACCAGGCTCACGCTGTACACCGCCAGCCCGCCGGACGCGCCCACGCTCACCTGCGCCACCGTCGCCGGCGGCGCGCTGCCGGTCTCGCACCGCCGAGGGCAGTCGTCGTCGCATCCCGTGCGCGCCACCACGCGGCCCGACCACGCGCCCTGCGGCAGCGACATGGTCACCAGGCCCTGGCCGTTCCCGTCGAGGCAGGCGTCGCTGCCGGAGACGGAGGAGTACCCGGCGTTGGCGGTGACGAGCGGCCACACCGGGTAAGGACAGAGGTTGTAGAGGGTGAGCTTGGGGCAGGCCGACGCGTCGCCTGCAGCGGCGGCGGCGTTGGCGAGCACGGCGAGCGCCATCAAGGCCAGAGCTTCCTGCGTCTTGGACGACGTTGCCATTGCTGCTTGAAATGCAAGCGCCGGTCAATAATGCAACACAAGTGAGCATATTAGCATATTTAAGAAAATGTGGCTATTAATTTGCTCCAAACTGGAAGTATACTGATTGGCTGGGATCTCCATTTCGTGGCGGCTAGCTGGTGGTTGGACTGACGCCTTGGAGAAGAGGGACTTGCTTGCCAGTTGCGTGTGGCAGCTGATAGTTCACTACAGCCCCGGAGGTTACGGCATAATTAGTTTCTTGATAGAAACACTAGTGTTAGGAGCTAAGTTACGGCTCGATTAGCTTCTTGTTTGTGTTTTTTTTTTTTTTTTTAAGGATCACAATAGGAAGATATGTACAATCCGATGTTAGTATCACATAAAACGAGACGAGGGATTGCCCCCGCGTCGCCCCCCACGCGGGCGACTCGGGAGGCCGCCAAACCCTAAGCCGCCGCTACCTCCCTCCTTCCTATCTCTGCCGCGCGCCGCCGCCGGGCAGGCCGCCCGGCAAGGTCGCGCGGCTTCGCCGGGGGATGGCGGCGGCGGGGCCTCCACTCGCAAGACGGCGGCATGGCGGCGTGGGTGGCGGCGGCCCGCCGTGGCGCGGCCCATCCCGAGCAGCGTGGGGCTCGGGAGGGGTGGCCCCGACGGCCGCGGGGGCGGCGCGGCCAGGGGGCCCGGCGGGCGTTTGCGGCGGGCGGCGGCGGAGCTTTTTTTCTCCTCAGCCCTCCCCTTGCCACCTTCCTCCTCGGGTGGCGCGCCGGTGCCGGCCTTGGTTGCCCGGGTGGCCGGATCCGTGGCCTCGGGGGGGCTGGATCCGCCTCCGCCGCCGGGATCGCTCCTCCCGGCCGCGGCGGGCGTGGCTTCCGGCTGCGGGCTGTGTCGGCGGTGGCTGGGGCTCGTGCAGGGCTTCTGTGGCGCTGGCCGGCAGCTGCCGCCAGCGGGCTGCCCGCGGCGTGCGGGCCTGGGCGCGGCCACGGCGGTGGCTAGCCCGGTTCGATGGCGTGGGCTGCGGCGGGCGACGGCCGGCCGCGGCTGTCCGGGACTCTTCCGGGACCAGCTCAGCCGGGGGGCTTCATGTCGTGTGGCCGTGCGCGGGGGGGGCGGCCGGCCTGGCTTGCCCCGCGGTGTGGCGAGGATAGAAGTGGCGACGCCCGCCGGGCGCCGGTTCCTTGCCGGATCGGGCGCCCCAGGGCGGGGGGCATGCCGACGGGCGTCGGGCGGAGGTCACCAGCATCGATGGCGGGTGCTCGGGGCGCATCCGCGCCGGGAACCTTCGTCTTCCTGCTGGTGCAGCTGGTGGTGTCCGGCGACGGATGCGGTGGTGGCTGGCGGCGCGTGCATGGTTGGGGCCTGTGCGGGCGTTGGGGGGGGGCGTTTTTCCTCTTCTCGCCACCCCTCCCGGTTGGCCTTAGCAAAGTGCGCGGTGCTGGCCGCCGCCGGGGTCAAGACGAAGGCGTCGGCGCCGGGCGTGCGGCAGGTCGACGCGTGTGCGGCGGAGGGATGGCTGGTTTTCCGGTACGACGTCTTCTTTGGGGGAGACCGGCGCAGCTCTGCGGGCTGTAGTGCGCGGCCGGCGCGTCGCTGCCCCTCTGGCAAGATCTCTACAAGACGACTGGCAGTGACAACGGAGGCGGCTTGGAGGGACTTGGTGTCTGGGCTGACGGTCTGAAGCTGGGGTGATTAGGTGAAAGCCTGCGACGGCGACGCCTACGGGCGCCGTTTCCCTTGTTGAGGGCGTCGTCCCCTAGTTTTTTTCCACGGGTGAAAACCTGGTCCGTTGGATGAGTGACGGCGGCGTTTCGAACGTCATAACCTTCCTGAAGGCGTCACTGTGGATTTCCGGTCGGCTCGGTGGTGATCGTTAGGCCATGGTTGGAAGTCGGAGCTGCGCATGTGTTTTTTCTTGTGCTGGGCAACGACGACAGCCTTGACTCTTCGGGAACCCCGGTCTTGTACTTTCTTTGGGTTGTTGTTTCTCTCGGCCGTGTGCATGAGGTGTAAGGTTTTCGGGCCCGGTTTTCCTATAAACTGGGTCAATCTTCTTCTTATTAATATATGCCGGAGCAGTTTGTTCCTGGATCTTTCAAAAAATAAAAAAAATAAAAAAAATAAATAAAAACATAGAAAGGAGCGAGCCGAAAACCAAAGAACTCAAAGAACAAAGGGGCGCTCAAGGTAGTGACAAAATAACAAAATAATGCTGTAGTCTCATAGTGCTATCCTCCACATTACAATATATCACATATAGGCTTTAGGCATTTCTGGTACTGACGTATCAAAAATTCAAAATCAACGTTAACAAAGTTCCAGTTGTCGTTATTTTGTTCTAGCAGTAGTGTTTCAGCAAATGGCTGTGGCTCTGCCCTAAAATTGCAACAATTTGGGAAAAAATAAGTACTTTGCACAGCTTCACATGCATTTGTCAAGCAAGGAGCTCAGTCACTCTTTGTATTAGTACTTCCTTCGTTCCTCCAACTTTTGCTTTCTTTGCACCGAGGAACAACTTCAGATCATTGACTGTCAGTAAACGCAGCTCACCTCTCCTATGATGATCGATCACCTGAATGTATTTAAAATCAAACTATTAGCTACAAGCAGCAGATTATCCATCTTCAGGTAATGTATGAGGAAAATGTGAAATGGCTGTTACCTTTGCAATCAATTCGTCACTGGCAACATCTGGCTTTGCTTTTGTCCTCGTCGTTGAATTCAAGAGATCCTTGTTAACTGCCTTGGGTTTCACCTTTGTTACCTTTTTGTTAAGTTCATCATTCTGATTATCTTTCACCTGAAGGAATTCAATCCATGTTTTCGTTAATTGACCAGACACAAGATATATAATTATATGTAGTTACAGAAGATTATCATTTACAACTGGAATTTTAATTAATTACCTTTATAGCTAACTCATTTTTGACAACTTCTGGCATTGTTTTGTGTTTAGTCGCAGTAGTCACCACATTCTTGTCAAGATCTGGCTTGGCCTTTCTCTTCGCTTCTGCAATTAAGTCATCCTTGGGAACAACAGGCCTCAGTGTTGGGTTTATTACCTTTGCGGTAAGCACACCTTTCTCAATGTCTGGTGTTGGTTTTGTCACTTGAATACCTGGTGTGTAATGTTTACTGTGCAGAAATGTAACATGGCATTTATAGCCCTACAGAATTAGCAATCAACTACAAAGCATGACAAATTGAGTGACAAAAAATGAACAAGAATGAAAAAATATAAAACCAAAGCAACAGAGTCATTTGGCTTGCATCACATCCCCTTATGGAGTAAATTGAGTTGCATTGTTTGTCTATATTACAAGATACCTATGAGCGTCAGATACTGCCCTCTACCGCAATTGCTTTTATGAGAATAAATGTAACTTACCCTTTAATAGATCAAGGCTTCAATTTTTTTATATGCAAAATATATTATTCGTTGTAATTAACAGCATAGCTGATGACATATAGAAAAGATAAAAGGACTTATCTTCCTTCGTGTGTCCAAATTCTTTGTGTCTAAATAACCCTGTTGGACTGCATGGTAAATAAGGAAGATTAGATGCTGTCTTATAATTATATGTGAAGACAGAACAGTTTCAGGATTAATTATACCTTCTGCAATTCCTCCACCTCCTTGACTACTGGTCTTCAGTAACTCTGCATGCTTTCTTCCATGATTTTCAGAAACCTGCAGTGATGGTCAAGACATGCAGCTAAAAATTCATGTTTCCTAAGTACGCACACTGGGAACATACCGAACTCTAAATCAAGTCACTTTGACATAAAACTGTACAAGCTAGTTTATAGCTGAAATCAACTTCAAAATGTTTTTATTTGTTTCTAAAATACAGTCTAGTACTAGTGAACTACAGTATACACATTATGAGGGAACATACGGAATCATTCAGATGGACAGCAAGTTTGGTGCACAAACTGGACAAACTACAGGAACTAATTGCCTTCCAAATTTAAGGTTCCAAATTTAAGGCAAACCCTGATCTGAGAGGAAGAAAATAACAATCATATATATAGCATACCAACAACCTTAACAAAAAACAAATGACACCTTTGAAACCCTAAATGCTGCTGCTGCCACACGAAAAGATTCTGCTGCTGTCATATAACCCTATTGGCCCCACATACAGCTATATTCTATTTGGCAAATAATAGTTGGTCTTGGTCATGCATACTGTTACTCCTCTGGCAAAGAGTTAAGTCCATACCTGAATGACTGGCATGTGAAGAATTGCGCTTGATGAACTAACAGGATTAGCATGATTTGCTACAGCATCATGATGACTTGATTTTTTTGAATTAGTATCAAGTTGTTCTGATGTAACAATGATTAGAGGTAGTGTAATGAGAATTACCTTATAAGAACAAAATAATATTGAACAAAAATGAATCAACAACGCGATCAAAGGCCCATAGATGTGCATGCATTTATAATTGTAATAAACCAATAATACCTACCTGATGAACATCTCAACTTCCTTTTTTCTGTTGATTTACTTCTGCTGAATGAAGGCTTCATCAGAATAACTTGTGCTGCATAAGATTTTAGTGCAGAAGGAACAGATGTTTTAAGTCCCGAAAGCAAATACTACTGCATAACTAAAATTCTAATTTAGTAGGAGCTAGCTCTCATATCTCCCTCTTCAGATCATTGAAAGGTTCAAGCAAAGATGGGACAAATTTTAACATGAAAACTGATTATCAATGAGCATATTACCTTGGCATGGCATGCTGGGAGATTTGGCTGTGGAGAAATAGAATACTCCGACAAGGTGCCTCCTAAGAGCATCTCTAGGAGTCTCCCAATATGACTCCTCATCCCAAAAAACACTGTCATAGTGGGTCCCTTTTTTTTTTTTGGTGGCCATCAGAACACTCACGATCTCCCCTCAAATAAATGGGGAGTTTCATCTCTCCAAAAAGCATGAGCCCCACAATAACTACCACTTCTTCCCCACTCACCATGTGCTGTGGTCACCACCTCTGTCCGAGCCGCCAATCCACGCCTGTGCTGATGAGCCCAAGGCCCAAGCCACCGGCCCTAAACTAGTGCCTCTCAAGTGAGCCTAGCCCCAAGCTGTTGTCCCCAAGCCTCCGCCTCCCACCAAACTCCGCTGGTCTGTGCTTGTGCTGAACCGAGCATGAGCAAGATGGCCATTGTAAATCGGACCTTAGCCATGTGACAGCGACACCCTGAGCTACCAAATCAACCACCAGAATCAATGTCAACGACAGTGACCTGTGTTGTTGACCTAGATTGGGGTAGATTTGGGGGGGGGGCATTGTGCTCTCCGCATATAGCTGCGTCAATGGCAATCGATGTTGAGGGCATCCATGAATGGTTCAAGGGAGAGGTGCAGTTAGCAGGGGAAGGGAGGCGAGGCTGATGAGGAGGGGTGGTGGCTGGCGACAAACTGGGATGCGAAGGGAGAGATATGCTCAATGACGGTGATGGAGAGGAAGGAAAATAAAATAACCCACATAAAGGTGGGGTCCATCCGCCAAAAAAAAATTGGAACAAACTATTGGTGGCTGCAAAACTATCTCCCCTGATAATCCCAGTAGTAGTATTGAGGTGATCCCAATACTATTTTAATGGGGATGCAATATTGGGGAACTAGTAGAGATGCTCTAACAAGCATCTTTGTAAGAGTAAAAAATTGGTCATGTAGGACCTCTTGTGCAAATACCCTGGTAATATATGAATATATTCAAGTGCGGTCCTCTTTACTCTTCAGTCTTCACAGGAACAAAGATAGACAAACCAATCTTTCTTAGATAGAACTTGCATAATGAGCAATATCTTCAATAACCGAACCTAAATTATTCATATATCTTGATGGTACAAAAATCAGAAGTAAACAAAATCTGAACTTACATTTATATGAACTGTTTGTAGCAAGCAGTTGTGATTGAAAACTGAAGCTTATAGGACTTGTTTCACTGAGATTTTCATTGTCATCCAAAGAACGAGCTATCTTGTGAACTTCAGTATTCCGCAGTTTTGCACTCATCGAATAAACAACAGCAGGTTTTGGGGTGCGAAAGTCTTGTAAAAGAAAAAAAATATATATGCATTTAGTTGTTGATATTTGATAAAACAAAATAATCCAGTCATGCAAACATGTAAGTTCTGGCAAAATGTACCTAGAATAAGTGATTGGTGTTTGGACATAACATTAGTATGACCTAAATCAAGACTCTCCATATTATCAGTTCCTGAACTGTGTAGTGTCAGGTCACTTGCAGCCTTATCCCAAGTAGGCAGAGTTGATGAGCAGTTCAGTAGAACATGTTCCTGTAACAGACTAATTTAAACGACACCAGAGACAATATACATCTGCTATACCTACACATAACAAAACTGAAAGAAATAAAGGCTATCATAGTTCAACAAGAGCACTAACTTTTAAGACAATGAAGAAAGGATAGCCATTCATAGTAGCAAAATTACATGAAGTATGTTCAGTTCCCGTTTAATAGTATGTTGATGAAAAAATAACGCAATCTGACAGAATGAGTAACAAAAAGACCGACTGCTCAAACCATACCTTAATAGTTAGATTATTATGGCCAAAGAAATTCCAAGCTGAAATAAGGAGAAGGTTAATTAGTATTCAATAAGATATCATTACAGCATGATGGAAATATTCGGCAGAACCATCAATACATAAATATATATACACAGCAAAAGTAGGAAAAGTATTGCATCTTTATGTCTTTCGTATGTCAATGTGTCAGTATACACAAATCTATATAACTAGATCATAAAGACAGGTAAAAGTCACAAAGACAGGTAAAAGTTCAGAGAGATTATTTTCATAGAAGGCAGCAACAGCACATCCATACCTTTCAATAATTCTACAAAGGATTGCAAGGCAGACATTGCCTTGGATACTCTTACAGATTTCAACGCTGGTTGAAGCCCTGGACCTTGGAGAATTAATGAAGAAGGCCACCTACTTAATTAAATAAAAGAAAGCAAATCAAACACATATTGAGATAAATGTGAAAATTCAAAATGTTCTGTATACCAATACCATGAGTACAACATTATATATGCAGAGAGGATACTGAGGCAACAGGCAATAACCATTTTGTATCAGGTGAAGCTCCATAAGTAAGTTTGACTGCTATATGGTAATTGCAGTTTGTATCTAACCCATGCTGCAAACACAAATTATGTAAAAATGGAAAAGAAAAACAGGTCATATGGAGAATCTGTTCGAGAAAAGGACATATGGACAATTTACTCTTAAAAAGAAGCATGATGGAATAAAAACAAAGAGAAAGAAAGGAACATCATATGTCACCTTTAATAAGCAAAGCTCCATAAACTTGTCCAAGCACTGTTCTGAGGGGAGCATCTTGCTATATCCTACAAAAGAGGAAAAATAGTCTTTGAAAATGAATTACTGTAATGTAATATAAAACTCAGAATTACCAATCACATGGCCTCCCTGAAGCGCAGGAAGAGTTGTACAGACTGTTAGAAAGTTAGAGCTACCCAAAAGTACTTCATTGCTGTGATGAAATGTTTCCATCATACTGGGACTAGCAATATCAGAGATCTAGCAACAACAGAAATACAGAACTTGTTAACCGAAACTATTTTCTTTTCTACAGTGGAAAGAAGTGGAAATTCAACTATTCAAGGATACCTTATGTGTAGTGTACCGAAATGCATCAGGTGAGACAACAAATTCAAAATCATCATTTCTCCCTAATCGGACTTCCTGCAGCAGTTCCAGCACAAATATAATAACTAAAACAACGTAACATGCATCCAGAGGCATGATATCAAAAGCTTATACTTTATAATAAAAAATAACAAAAGGTAGTAGTAGTCTATCCGAAGCATTTAACAGATGAATCACAACAAATAAGAAGGTTATGTGACCTCCACTGGAGGCATTCCATTTTTCCTTCTAGATTCATATCTCTAAAACTGTCTTTTTCCACTAAAAACATTATGACATCTTTATAGCGGGGCCACAAATGCCTTTTATATATCTATTGAGCATAACAGCATTGCACTTGTGCTTCATAAGAGGAGATTACAGCATCCGCATGCCAATGCTCAACTGGAATTGGATGAAGTTCAGGATCAACATCATGACTAGGCACCAGAGTGTACAAACAGTCTTATTTATTTTTGCGAATCAGAATGTACACATAGTTTTGAAGAGAACAATTGAGTTCTGGGGATTACTCTATAATCAAAGACAAATGATATGATTGCTCAAAATTTGAAGTTTAGTGACTTTTGCTATTTTTGAACAACCAATATTACTTTACTATAAGTTCATTGGCTCAAGCTTTGGACACAACGGGATAACCAAATCGGTTGGTGCACAAACTAAACTGTGATTGCGCAACCGTTGTACGTAACTCAATGTTAAGATCACACACGTGCGGCATAATTAACCATTTCTAACCCATTTTAAGCGGTTCGACTGAACACCGCGACATCCAGATTTGAATGCTCATTTCTAATTCCGGAGCAGCCACATGACATTTGTTTGCACAAGAGTAACATGCAACAATGAATGCCTAAAAAAGGGCAAAAAAAATTGTACCACATTCACCGCGCACAGATCAGTCCTCTCCTCATTCTGATCAAGCTTCGAGTCCACGTAAATATTCTCTCCCAGACACCTCCATCCATGGTCAAGCATCATGGAGCGCAGCTCACACCGAACGGCTTCCGCAACCAGTGAACCTGAGCATACCACAGCCTCCTCTTCACCCACCTCGACCTACAATGGCGAACACCATACACACGGACCGGTAAATCGTTACAGACAGAGCGCATAAGAGTGCCCATCGTATTGAAGAAAAGCGTAGAACAGATGTGGCGCACGGGATGAGAGGACACGGACTCACCGAGGCGCCAGGGAACGCGGCCGCGATCTCGGAGACCGCCTCGGTCGCCTCGAGGGACTGGCATCTCTGCAACGATCGGGAAGACGAAGTGCTGAAAACTGTCACCAGGAACGAACGTGTCGTGCGCGGGGTGCGGAGCGGAGCGGTAGGGTGAGATGATACCTGGAAGACGAGGAGGACGTCGGCGGGGGGCTGGGGGAGGCACGCGAGGCGGTGGCGGCGGGAGAGCCTGCAGCAGAGGATTTCGAGGTCGACCGCCGGTATGGGGACCGCGGCGGAGAGCGAGAGCTGGCGGAGGAGAAATGGGGGCAGCGGGGACGGGGAGGAGAAGGAGGCGGCGGCGGCGGCGGCGGCGGCACGGATGAGCACCTTGTTGCGGAACATGGCCGTCTACTCGTCTTCAGGCTTCAGCTGCTACGCTTCGACACGGGGGGCGCTTATGAAGTTCCGTCCGCTCTATTTATTTTTTTCTGCAGCATGCACCAGTAGCAGTAGCACTCCGCGACTAAAAACCAAAACTGTTCAAAAAGACGTCCAATAAATAGTTTCTGTTATAGTAGATGAAAAACGGTGAACCATATTACCATACATTGTCATCTTTTTTGACACCTATAAGTTTAAAACCACATTAGAGTTTCACTTAATAAGACCTCCAAAATTTGCCGACGTATTTTTTTACCCCGACTTCAGGTCCAATGTCATTATGACTATCCTACAGCGAATTTTACCTAAACTTTTTTTTTTCATATGACTGGGACTGACGAGATTATCATTTGTGCTCACAATATTTTTGTTAAAATCTAGCTTCAATGGAGAAAAGAGAAAATATAAAATTGAGGTGGTGGAATTTAAATCTAGACATTCCAATTTGCGAGGAGAACTAACGCTAGTTTCAATGGAGAGTTTCACCTCCCAGTTTTCAACACATGAAACTTTGACATCAAATAGGATTCTCCCACAGTGCAGAGTTTCGTTGCACGGTTTCATAGCTCATTTTACTATTTCGTGGGTCCCACTTATCCCTATCTTCCCTCTCTTTCCTCTCTTCCCGCATGAAGGTCGAGCAAGACAGACGGCTAGCGCCGAGCCAGCCGAGTGGCGGGAGGTCGCGCCCGCGCCCGGCCGAGACCGGCTTCGCAAGACGGCGGAGGGTGCGCCCTATCCGCGCAGCGCGGCAGACGACGGAGGTCGCGCCTCGCCGCCGCGGCCGGGGCGCTTCGAGGGCACGCCCGGCGAAGGTCCAGCGCCCATGGCGTATCGCGCCAGTGCGCGGTGGAGTGGAGCCGAAGCGGGCGGAGGTCGCGCCCGCAACGTCTCGCGGTCGGCCAGACGCGGCAGAAGCGAGCCAATGGCAGCGTCTTTGAGGGAGCCGCGCCCACGCCGCCACGGGCTCCGGCAGTCTCTTGTCCGGCGGCGACGAATCGGGCGGAGCGAAGCCGAGTGCTTGGGCGGAGCGGCCAGGCCTCCTCCATGGATGCGGCGACGGATCTCCATCGGATGAAACGGCCGGATAGCCTTAGTGCGGATTTCTTTTCGGTTTCACGGCGTTGGAAACACCGTTGGGCTGGTGTCGTGGGGAAAAACGAATCCCTTCTCTCTCCTACTAGTTTCATGCAAAAAGTATATATTGGCTAATGTGGCACTCTAATAATAAATGTGCATGATACTCCTATGAAACTTCATTGAGAGTAGCCTAACTTTTTGAAAAGTCAAATCAAATTATATATCAATTTTTTTAAAAGGAAATTAAAATATATATCAATGCCTTGTTTAGTTCCCCTGCAAGTTGCAAGTTTTTCCACTCTCTCTCCATCACATGAATTTCTACCCGTATGTATGGAGCATTAAATATTAGTAAAAATAAAAAATAAGTAATTACACAGTTTTGTTGTAAATCATGAGATGAATCTTTTGAGCCTAGTTGGGCCATGATTGGATAATTTGCTAAATACAAATGAAAATATTACGATTCTTAGATCGCGAAGTTTTTCGATCTAAATAAGGCCAAAAAAAAAAAAAAAAAACAACCGGGGGTCAGATTGTTTGGGCCAACCGAATGGCAAGTATTGGGACAGCTCGGCCCATATGTGCCCCTGCTGTTACGAGTCCCACTCCCCCCTAGCTGGCATCAATGAAGACATTTCGCCGTCGATTCGCCGACTCCTATGGCCCTGTCCCGCATTCATCGCCGTCCCCATTCCCCAACCAGAACCAGCTCCAACTGTAGCGGCAAAACTCTCGTCGGCCGCCGTTCCGCATCCCGCCGCCATGCCGGCCCCGGGATCGGCTGCGCTTGTCGTCGATGAGCCCCGCTCCGCCTCGGCCATCGTCGGAGGCGAGTACATAGGGCACCACATTCTCCACATCGACGGCTACTCGCGCATCAGGGATAAGCTCCCCACCGGCGAATCAATCCAGTCTCGCCCGTTCAGTGCGGGGGGTCGCCGCTGGTGCATCGACTATTACCCCAACGGCACTACGCCTGAGGACGCTGACTTCATATCCTTCTTTCTCCGGCTCGCCGAGAGTGCCGGCGGGCCCGTGAAGGCGCGAGCCAAGTTCGATTTGCTCGATCGGGCCGGGAATCCGATGCCTTCGCAATCCCTGAGTATGAGTCTATGCGAGTTCTCTCCCGCTTGCCCAGGCTACGGCATTAGGAGGGAGTCCTTGGAGAAGCTGGAGCTCGTATTGATGAACGACTGCTTCAAGATCAGCTGCGACGTCATTATTAACAAGGAGCTCCGCACGGAGGACAGGGTTGTCTCGCTCCCAGACGCAGTACTACCATCTGATCTGAATCAGCATCTTGGCGATCTGCTCATGACTGAAGAAGGCGCCGACGTTACATTCCATGTAGCTGGCGAGTCATTCAGTGCGCACAGGTTTCTCCTTGCTGCCCGGTCGAACGTCTTCAAGGTGGAGCTGTGTGGCGCCATGAAGGACAGCATGACCACAGGGGGCTGCATCCAGATTGATGACATGTTACCTCAGGTGTTCAAGGTCTTGCTCCATTTTATCTACACTGACTCGCTGCCACAGATTGAGGAACAGGAGGAGGCCATGATGGCCCAGCATCTGCTGGAAGCGTCTGACAGGTATGACATGCAGAGGCTCAAGCTGATTTGTGAGGAGAAGCTGTACAGGCACCTAGATGTGAGCACGGCCGCAAACACCCTGGTGCTGGCTGAACAGCACTGCTGCCGTGGTCTCAAGCAGGCTTGCAGTGAGTTTCTCAAATCTCCTGATGCACTGGAAGCAGCCATGGAAACTGATGGCTTTGAGCATCTGACTAAAAGCTGCCCTGCTCTTGTGAAGGAGTTGATGTCAGAGCCTTACCTGATCAAGCAATGCAAGCGAAGAAAATTGAACACATGAGCCTAAAATTTCATCATTTGGTAATGACGATTGTGACAATCCTAGAAGAAATTAGTAATGGTTAAGCCTGGTAATACTAGTTATGCGTAGTCTTGTCCTCGAATGTGTAGGATTGGGATGTGCCTATGCTTGTTTTGTGTTTGGTAGTCTTGGCACTTCTAAGTTCTAACTATGATCAAGGAATCAGTTATTTGCCATATATTGTTAAGTTATAAGCATGGACAGTTGCATGTAAGTTCTTGATAGTCAATTGTTTCCAGTGAAGGATTCTAGAAACCAATTAAATTTTGGTTGCACTGAGATTAATTTTACTTTTATCTACTTGAATGCATCTTCTGTTCAGTACAAAGGTTCATATGCAGTTTCAGGTAGCAGTGTATAATTTAAAACATTGGTGATATCTAATGACGAAGATTTTGTTTTAGTCATGGATGATGGACTTTGTATGAAAAATTTGGGAGTTATACACAGTTGAGATGCTAATCCCAGCAACTGACACCTATTAACATTATGAATTTTGTCAAGCAAATTAATCATAGCACTAGTTAGTGATTCTTTAGGTCCAGGGTTCATTAGTACATGAATCTGTTACTTTGTTATTTGCATGAACAGATGGAATATGTTGATGAAGCAGTGTGACATCAGCCAGACCACACTAAACAGAAATAAAATCAATTTTCTGCTACATTCTGTCAGCAAAACACACATTTTGGCAGCACAGGTTTTCTTTTTGGCCACTTCTCCTGACAGAATTTGTTGTAATGTATTTTTTTAATAATTGTGTTTACTTGTCAGTAGATATTTCTGTAGTGAGCTATCTCTGTTACCTACCTTAAGTACGAAGATGGGTTCCGTATAAAATTCTTTGAAGTGCTACATATAAATAGAGAAGTAGATAAATTAAGCGTAGGAAATATTTCATTGTTGGAATCAGTGTTGGATTAGAATGTTGTATTTGTTAGTTGCTTTAGTTATGTTCATGTCATTGCTGTTTGGCCTTGTGAACTCAGGGTTGCATATGTAAATGATTTTTCTAAACTGATCCTTGTTTCTGCATTAAGTCCAAAAGGTGTAATTGACTTACTCAATTTGATCTTTGCATAAAGATTTTCCTGAAGAATGATATGCCCGCTATTTCTAAATTAATTATACTCCTAGTTCACTTACCTTTAAGTCAAACTTCTTTAATTTTGACCAACTCTATTGGCAAATGTACTAATATTTATAACATCGAAATGGTTTCATCCAATTTTCCATGAAATATATTTCTATGGTGCAATTATTTGAACATGTAGATGTTAATATGTTGGGAACGTATTGCAAACTAACTTTTCGTGAAAACCCGTGCAAACCACGGCAAAAAAAGTTATCTAAATTTACCAAAAAAATTAAACATGTAGATGATATGATAATACACAATCTTGTAAAATATTTTGTCCAAACTCGACTTCGTTTGTGAGATATAAAAATAACAAATTTCTAACAAATTATCTTGACAGCTTTTTGGCTTGAAATATTATTTTTATATCTCATAAACGAAGTCGAGTTTTAACAAGACCACAAGACTTTTTTCTGGGCGCTTTCTGTTTCACGCATTTTAGACATACTAGTTTACTATTTTATTTCAGTGTTTGTGATCTTTTTTTTTCACTCGGTTGTAAGCATCTCCATGAATTTAGCAAGAGCATTTGCTATCCTTATTTTTTGGTAAAACTAGAAAATCTACCCTCCAACAGTTTGGCAAATGACTTGGCATATTTTGGCAAGATGCCATCGACCAGGCTCGCATGCGCATATCAACGGTAAAAAAACAACTAAAACCTAGCAAGGGTACGCATATATCTCAGCTATCAATGAAAAAGAGAACACAGAACCATAGATTCCTAGTGACTATCGACATGAACCTCCTAGACATGCCACTGCACCAAGCAAACCGCAGGCACGTGTGGCGCCGACTGAGGGCTGGGGGTCCCGCCTCGAGCGCAGAGGCGAAGCGCACATACCAGCAACCGGGCGCGAAGTGCGATGGCCTTGACGCGGACGGTCGAGAGGGAAGGCCCAGTGGTGTTGGCAGGGATGGGGACAAAATTCCGTGGGAGTAGTCGTGCAGGCGATGAGAGCGCACAGAGGGGATTGGCGATGTCCATGTGCTTTCGGGGGGTGGTGGGGGGTTGGGGGCAGCGCCGCGGATCGGTCGCACGGTCCCACCGCCGCGTGGGGGCTCTTTTTCTCACCGCAGTGAGTGGAACGTGGCTAGAAACTAGAAGTGTGGATGGGGGATTTGTCGGATCGGAAGTTCAAAAATTGAAACGGCAAGCCTGCGGGAGGTGGAGAGTGAGTGGGAGAAGGAGGGCTTTGGGCTCTACGCCCGCGGAGACGCCCATGATGTTCGGTTTGGCATCCATTCCTGATCGGTGTTGGAGTTTAGGCACGCCATTTGTTATTTCGCCCGCATCGCAGCCCTCCTTACATCATTTGGCGAATACCCGTGATCGGTGTTGGAGTTTAGGGACGCTTTGCCCCCTGCCGCCGCCGTGTTGTGCCTTTCGGAAAACATAACTTGAGGTACCTTCCTTAAAACAGGCATAACTTTTCGCTCGGTTATCGAAAAAATCTGAAAAAAATTGAGCAGATTCTTGACACCATTTGGAGGGGACCCAAACAGACCATCTCCAAGAGTTTGCTATATTTCACTTGGCAAATCTTATGTTTTGCCAACTTCCAAAACAATATGCCAAATAAAAAAACAACTCCTCTCCAATAGTTTGTTATTTGAAATTTGGTAAAAAAAAAAAAAGACCCACAAGACTTTTTTCTCGGGCTTTTCTGTTTCATGCATTTTAGACATACTAGTTTACTATTTTATTTCAGTGTTTGTGATCTTTTTTTTTCACTCGGTTGTAAGCATCTCCATGAATTTAGCAAGAGCATTTGCTATCCTTATTTTTTTGGTAAAACTAGAAAATCTACCCTCCAACAGTTTGGCAAATGACTTGGCATATTTTGGCAAGTTGCCATCGACCAGGCTCGCATGCGCATATCAACGGTAAAAACAACTAAAACCTAGCAAGGGTACGCACATATCTCGCCTATCAATGAAAAAGAGAACATAGAACCCTAGATTCCTAGTGACTATCGACATGAACCTCCTAGACATGCCACTGCACCAAGCAACCGCAGCAGCACGTGTGGCGCCGACTTGAGATTGGGGGTCCCGCCCGAGCGCGCAGGCGAGCGACATACCAAAGAACGGGCGAAAGTGCGATGGCCTTGACGCGACGGTCGAGAGGGAAGGCCCAAAGTGGTGTTGGCAGTGGATGGGGACAAAATTCCGTGGGAGTAGTCGTGGCAGCGATGAGAGCGCACCGAGGGGATTGGCGATGTCCATGTGCTTTTGGAGGGTGGTGGGGGGTTGGGGGCAGCGCCACGGATCGGTCGCGACGGTCCCACCGCCGCGTGGGGGCTCTTTTTCTCACCGCAAAGTGAGTGGAACGTGGCTAGAAACTAGAAGTGTGGATGGGAGATTTGTCGGATCGGAAGTTTAAAAATTGAAACGGCAAGCCTGCGGGAGGAGGAGAGTGAGTGGGAGAAGGAGGGCTTTGGGCTCTATGCCCGGGAGACGCCCATGATGTTCGGTTTGGCATCCATTCCCGATCGGTGTTGGAGTTTAGGCACGCCATTTGTTATTTCGCCGCATCGCAGCCCTCCTTACATCATCATGGCGAATACCGCGGATCGGTGTTGGAGTTTAGGGACGCTTTGCCCTAACTGCCGCCGCCGTGTTGTGCCTTTCGGAAAACATAACTTGAGGTACCTTCCTTAAAACAGCATAACTTTTCGCTCGGTTATCTAAAAAAAAATCAAAAAAAATTGAGCGTATTCTTGACACCATTTGGAGGGGACCCAAACAAACCATCTCCAAGAGTTTGCTATATTTCACTTGGCAAATCTTATGTTTTGCCAACTTCCAAAAAACAATATGCCAAATAAAAAACAACTCCTCTCCAATAGTTTGTTATTTGAAATTTGGTAAAAAATAAAAAAGACCCACAAGACTTTTTTTCGGGTTTTTTCTGTTTCACGCATTTTAGACATACTAGTTTACTATTTTATTTTTAGTGTTTGTGATCCTTTTTTCACTCGGTTGTAAGCATCTCCATGAATTTAGCAAGAGCATTTGCTATCCTTATTTTTTTGGTAAAACTAGAAAATCTACCCTCCAACAGTTTGGCAAATGACTTGACATATTTTGGCAAGTTGCCATCGACCAGGCTCGCATGCCCATATCAACGTAAAAAAACAACTAAAACCTAGCAAGGGTACGCACATATCTCAGCTATCAATGAAAAAGAGAACACGTAACCCTAGATTCCTAGTGACTATCGACATGAACCTCCCAGACATGCCACCAGACCAAGCAACCGCAGGCACGTGTGGCAGCGACTCGAGACTGGGGGTCCTGCCTCGAGCGCAGGGCGAGCGCACATACCAGCGACCGGGCGAGTGCGATGGCCTTGACGCGGACGGTCGAGAGGGAAGGCCTAGTGGTGTTGGCAGGGATGGGGACAAAATTCCATGGGAGTAGTCATGCAGGCGATGAGAGCGCACTGAGGGGATTGGCGATGTCCATGTGCTTTTGGGGGGTGGTGGGGGTTGGGGGCAGCGCCGCGGATCGGTCGCACGGTCCCACTGCCGCACGGTCCCACTGTCGCACGGTCCCATGTGCTTTTTCTCACCGCAGTGAGTGGAACGTGGCTAGAAACTAGAAGTGTGGATGGGGGATTTGTCGGATCGGAAGTTCAAAAATTGAAACGGCAAGCCTGCGGGAGGCGGAGAGTGAGTGGGAGAAGGAGGGCTTTGGGCTCTACGCCCGCGGAGACGCCCATGATGTTCGGTTTGGCATCCATTCCCCGATCGGTGTTGGAGTTTAGGCACGCCGCCGTTATTTCGCCGCATCGCAGCCCTCCTTACATCATCCGGGCGAATACCTATGATCGGTGTTGGAGTTTAGGGACGCTTTGCCCTAATCGCCGCCGCCGTGTTGTGCCTTTCGGAAAACATAACTTGAGGTACCTTCCTTAAAACAGGCATAACTTTTCGCTCGGTTATCGAAAAAAATCAAAAAAAATTGAGCGATTCTTGACACCATTTGAGGGGACCCAAATAGACCATCTCCAAGAGTTTGCTATATTTCACTTGGCAAATCTTATGTTTTGCCAACTTCCAAAACAATATGCCAAATAAAAAAACAACTCCTCTCCAATAGTTTGTTATTTGAAATTTGGTAAAAATAAAAAAGACCCACAAGACTTTTTTTTCGGGCGCTTTTCTTGTTTTCACGCATTTTAGACATACTAGTTTACTATTTTATTTTAGTGTTTGTGATCTTTTTTTTTCACTCGGGTTGTAAGCATCTCCATGAATTTAGCAAGAGCATTTGCTATCCTTTTTTTTTTGGTAAAACTAGAAAATCTACCCTCCAACAGTTTGGCAAATGACTTGGCATATTTTGGCAAGTTGCCATCGACCTGGGCTCGCATGCGCATATCAACGTAAAAACAACTAAAACCTAGCAAGGGTACGCACATATCTCAGCTATCAATGAAAAAGAGAACACAGAACCCTAGATTCCTAGTGACTATCGACATGAACCTCCTAGACATGCCACCAGACCAAGCAACCGCAGGCACGTGTGGCAGCGACTCGAGACTGGGGGTCTCGCCTCGAAGCGCAGGCGAGCGCACATACCAGCGACCGGGCGAGTGCGATGGCCTTGACTTGACGGACGGTCGAGAGGGAAGGCCAAGTGGTGTTGGCGGGGATGGGGACAAAATTCCATGGGAGTAGTCGTGCGAGGCGATGAGAGCGCACCGAGGGGATGGCGATGTCCATGTGCTTTTGGGGGTGGTGGGGGTTGGGGGGCAGCCGCGGATCGGTCACGGTCCCAGACGGTCCCACGGTCCCACCGCGTCGCACGGTCCCATGTGCTTTTCTCACCGCAGTGAGTGGAACGTGGCTAGAAACTAGAAGTGTGGATGGGGGATTTGTCGGATCGGAAGTTCAAAAATTGAAACGGCAAGCCTGCGGGAGGTGGAGAGTGAGTGGGAGAAGGAGGGCTTTGGGCTCTACGCCCGCGGAGACGCCCATGATGTTCGGTTTGGCATCCATTCCCGATCGGTGTTGGAGTTTAGGCACGCCGCATTTGTTATTTCACCTCGCATCGCAGCCCTCCTTACATCATCCGGCGAATACCTATGATCGGTGTTGGAGTTTAGGGGACGCTTTGCCCTAATTGCCGCCGCCGTGTTGTGCCTTTCGGAAAACATAATTTGAGGTACCTTCCTTAAAAACAGGCATAACATTTCGCTCGGTTATCGAAAAAAATCTGAAAAAAAAATTGAGCAGATTCTTGACACCATTTGAGGGGACCCAAAGAGACCATCTCCAAGAGTTGTGCTATATTTCACTTGGCAAATCTTATGTTTTGCCAACTTCCAAAAACAATATGCCAAATAAAAAATCAACTCCACTCCAATAGTTTGTTATTTGAAATTTGGCAAAAATAAAAAGACCCACAAGACTTTTTTTCGGCGCTTTTCAGTTTCACGCATTTTAGACATACTAGTTTACTATTTTATTTCAGTGTTTGTGATCTTTTTTTTCACTCGGTTGTAAGCATCTCCATGAATTTAGCAAGGGCATTTGCTATCCTTATTTTTTGGTAAAACTAGAAAATCTACCCACCAACAGTTTGGCAAATGACTTGGCATATTTTGGCAAGTTGCCATCGACCGGCTCGCATGCGCATATCAACGGTAAAAAACAACTAAAACCTAGCAAGGGTACGCACATATCTCAGCTATCAATGAAAAAGAGAACATAGAACCCTAGATTCCTAGTGACTATCGACATGAACCTCCTAGACATGCCACCAGACCAAGCAACCGCAGGCACGTGTGGCAGCGACTCGAGACTGGGGGTCCTGCCTCGAGCGCAGGGCGAGCGCACATACCAGCGACCGGGCGAGTGCGATGGCCTTGACGCGGACGGTCGAGAGGGAAGGCCCAGTGGTGTTGGCAGGGATGGGGACAAAATTCCGTGGGAGTAGTCGTGCAGGCGATGAGAGCGCACCGAGAGGGATTGGCAATGTCCATGTGCTTTTTGGGGGTGGTGGGGGGTGGGGGGCAGCGCCGCGGATCGGTCGCACGGTCCCACCGCCGCGTGGGGGCTCTTTTTCTCACCGCAGTGAGTGGAACGTGGCTAGAAACTAGAAGTGTGGATGGGGGATTTGTCGGATCGGAAGTTCAAAAATTGAAACGGCAAGCTGCGGGAGGCGGAGAGTGAGTGGGAGAAGGAGGGCTTTGGGCTCTACGCCCGCGGAGACGCCCATGATGTTCGGTTTGGCATCCATTCCTGATCGGTGTTGGAGTTTAGGCACGCCGCTGTTATTTCGCCTGCATCGCAGCCCTCCTTACATCATCTGGCGAATACCTATGATCGGTGTTGGAGTTTAGGGACGCTTTGCCCTAATTGCCGCCGCCGTGTTGTGCCTTTCGGAAAACATAATTTGAGGTACCTTCCTTAAAACAGGCATAACATTTCGCTCGGTTATCGAAAAAATCTGAAAAAATTGAGCAGATTCTTGACACCATTTGGAGGGTACCCAAACAGACCATCTCCAAGAGTTCGCTATATTTCACTTGGCAAATCTTATGTTTTGCCAACTTCCAAAACAATATGCCAAATAAAAAATCAACTCCACTCCAATAGTTTGTTATTTGAAATTTGGCAAAAATAAAAAGACCCACAAGACTTTTTTCTGGGCGCTTTCTGTTTCACGCATTTTAGACATACTAGTTTACTATTTTATTTCAGTGTTTGTGATCTTTTTTTTCACTCGGTTGTAAGCATCTCCATGAATTTAGCAAGAGCATTTGCTATCCTTATTTTTTGGTAAAACTAGAAAATCTACCCTCCAACAGTTTGGCAAATGACTTGGCATATTTTGGCAAGTTGCCATCGACCGGGCTCGCATGCGCATATCAACGGTAAAAAACAACTAAAACCTAGCAAGGGTACGCACATATCTCAGCTATCAATGAAAAAGAGAACATAGAACCCTAGATTCCTAGTGACTATCGACATGAACCTCCTAGACATGCCACTGCACAAGCAACCGCAGCATGTGGTGGCAAACGACTTGAGATCAGGGGGTCCCGCCTCGAGCGCAGGCGAGCGCACATACATACCAGCGACCGGGCGAAAGTGCGATGGCCTTGACGCGGACGGTCGAGAGGGAAGGCCCAAGTGGTGTTGGCGGGATGGGGACAAAATTCGTGGGAGTATTCGTGCAAAAGCGATGAGAGCGCACCGAGGGGATTGGCGATGTCCATGTGCTTTCGGGGGGGTGGTGGGGGTTTGGGGGCAGCGCCCATGGATCGGTCGCAGACGGTCCCACCGCCGTGGGGGGGCTCTTTTCTCACCGCAGTGAGTGGAACGTGGCTACAAACTAGAAGTGTGGATGGGGGGATTTGTCGGATCGGAAGTTCAAAAATTGAAACGGCAAGCCCGCGGGAGGCGGAGAGTGAGTGGGAGAAGGAGGGCTTTGGGCTCTACGCCCGCGGAGACGCCCATGATGTTCGGTTTGGCATCCATTCCTCGATCGGTGTTGGAGTTTAGGCACGCCGTTATTTCGCTTCGCATCGCAGCCCTCCTTACATCATCCGGGCGAATACCTATGATCGGTGTTGGAGTTTAGGGACGCTTTGCCCTAACTGCCGTGTTGCCGTGTTGTGCCTTTCGGAAAACATAACTTGAGGTACCTTCCTTAAAAAAGGCATAACTTTTCGCTCGGTTATCAAAAAAATCAAAAAAATTGAGCGTATTCTTGACACCATTTGGAGGGGACCCAAATGTAGATTCATCTCCAAGAGTTTGCTATATTTCACTTGGCAAATCTTATGTTTTGCCAACTTCAAAAAACAATATGCCAAATAAAAAAACAACTCCTCTCCAATAGTTTGTTATTTGAAATTTGGTAAAAATAAAAAAAGACCCACAAGACTTTTTTTTTCGGGCGCTTTGCTTCACGCATTTTAGACATACTAGTTTACTATTTTATTTTAGTGTTTGTGATCTTTTTTTTTTCACTTCGGTTGTAAGCATCTCCATGAATTTAGCAAGAGGATTTGCTATCCTTATTTTTTGGTAAAACTAGAAAATCTACCCTCCAACAGTTTGGCAAATGACTTGGCATATTTTGGCAAGTTGCCATCGACCGCTTCGCATGCGCATATCAACGGTAAAAACAACTAAAACCTAGCAAGGGTATGCACATATCTCAGCTATCAATGAAAAAGAGAACACGTAACCCTAGATTCCTAGTGACTATCGACATGAACCTCCCTAGACATGCCACCAGACCAAGCAACCGCAGCACGTGTGGCGCGACTCGAGGCGGGGTCCCCGCCTCGCAGGCTTAGTATACGCACATACCCGGACGGGCGAGCAGCGCGATGGCCTTGACGCTGGACGGTCGAGAGGGAAGGCCCAGTGGTGTTGGCAGGGATGGGGACAAAATTCCATGGGAGTAGTCGTGCAGGCGATGAGAGCGCGAGGGATTGGCGATGTCCATGTGCTTTTGGGGGTGGTGGGGGTTGGGGGGCAGCGCCGACGACGTCCCATCCCCGACGGTCCCCCACACCAAGTGGGTCCCATGTGCTTTTTCTCACCGCAAAGGAGTGGAACGTGGCTAGAAACTAGAAGTGTGGATGGGGATTTGTCGGATCGGAAGTTCAAAAATTGAAACAAAGCAAGCCTGCGGGAGGTGGAGAGTGAGTGGGAGAAGGAGGGCTTTGGGCTCTACGCCCGGAGAGATGCCCATGATGTTCGGTTTGGCATCCATTCCTGATCGGTGTTGGAGTTTAGGCACGCCGGGTTGTTATTTCGCCTCGCATCGCGACCCTCCTTACATCATCCGGCGAATAACCTATGGATCGGTGTTGGAGTTTAGGGACGCTTTGCCCTAACCGCCCCCAACCGTGTTGTGCCTTTCGAAAAACATAACTTGAGGTACCTTCCTTAAAAACAGGCATAACTTTTTGCTCGGTTATCGAAAAAATCTTGAAAAAAAATTGAGCGTATTCTTGACACCATTTGAGGGGACCCAAATAGACCATCTCCAAGAGTTTGCTATATTTCACTTGGCAAATCTTATGTTTTGCCAACTTCCAAAACAATATGCCAAATAAAAAACAACTCTCCAATAGTTTGTTATTTGAAATTTGGAAAAAAATAAAAAAAGACCCACAAGACTTTTTTCTCGGGCGCTTTCTGTTTCACGATTTTATACATACTAGTTTACTATTTTATTTCAGTGTTTGTGATCTTTTTTTCACTCGGTTGTAAGCATCTCCATGAATTTAGCAAGAGCATTTGCTATCCTTATTTTTTGGTAAAACTAGAAAATCTACCTCCAACGGTTTGGCAAATGACTTGGCATATTTTGGCATGCCATCGACCGGCTCGCATCGCATATCAACGGTAAAAAACAACTAAAACCTAGCAAGGGTACGCACATATCTCAACTATCAATGAAAAAAGAGAACACGTAACCCTAGATTCCTAGTGACTATCGACATGAACCTCCTAGACATGCCACTAGATCGAAAAAAATCTAAAAAATTGAGCAGATTTTTGACACCATTCGGGGAACCCAAATAGACCATCTCCAAGAGTTTGCTATATTTCAATTTGGCAAATCTTATGTTTTGCCAACTTTCTAATATGCCAAATAAAAAACAACTCAATAGTTTGTTATTTGAAATTTGGTAAAATAAAAGACCCACAAGACTTTTCCTGGAAGCTTTCTGCTTCACGATTTTATACATACTAGTTTACTATTTTATTTCCCCGTTGTTTGTGATCTTTTTTCACTGCTTGTAAGCATCTCCATGAATTTAGCAAGAGCATTTGCTATCCTTATTTTTTTTGGTAAACCAGGAAAATCTACCCTCCAACGCTTGGCAATGACTTGGCAGATATGCTTTGCATGCCATCGACCGGCTCGCATGCGCATATCAACGGTGTAAAACAACTAAACCTAGCAAGGGTACGCATATCTTAGCTTATCAATGAGAGAGAACACGTAACCCCTAGATTCCTAGTGACTACTCGACATGAAC